>PVJO010004832.1:28834-105060 GCA_004026905.1 Hystrix cristata
AAGGCAAGCACTCTAACCACTGAGCTAAGTCTCCAGCCCCAGACTGTTCCTCTTTCCCCTCAAACTCGTTCTATAGCCCTTCTTTGCCCTACGATGAAAGCCAGACTCCTTGAACCTCTGCAGCCCAAATGCCCCCAATTCCCTGCTCATGGCCCCCATGCTTTTGGCCACCCTGTTCCCTTTATTTGCAGTGATTTTCATATACCATACTTACTTGGCTGGCTCCTCATGCTTTCAGGCTTAAACTTCCCCCAGCCTCTGAAATGCCTGCCCTTCCTCAGGGTGTGGAAAACCTGCAGTCTGAGAGTCACATCAGTCCTATGCCTCACTCTGTGCCCTTTACATATTGGCCGTGGCTGCTTTGCGTTGTAAGAGCAGGATGGAACCGTTGGGGATCCAGGGGTTGTTCGGTCCACAAAGCCAGATATGTTTACTGTTTGGCCTTTTATAAACCCTGCTCTGGAGTCTCTCAGTGCTTGGGATACCATATGCCTACTCTTGTTTGGGGCTTCCTTGTCCCCAGACTGTGAGCTCCTTGAAGTAAGGTGGGGGTCATTTTAAATTCGTTTTTGTGTTTCCAGAACCATGATGAGGGTAGGGTGGAGGGCAGAAGGACCTGGATCCTGTGCTGCTGCCCTCAGCACCCTGAGGATCCACTGGGGGATGTAGAATTGAAATCAAAGCCTCCCTAGTGACCTTGGGTGAGTCAGTTCCCCTCTCTGAGGATCATTTATAAAATGGAAACAACATGTTGTACGTCTCAGCTTAACACAAACCAGGGCTGGGCTAGTCACCTGGGTTCAGAAGGCAGCCAGGAGGATGCAGCTACGGTCCAAATGTCAGGGACTTCTGTGAACATCATTTTATCCCAGGTGAGGTGGGGACCAATCGCCTCATTTTGCAGAAGAGGAAACTGAGGCTCCACAAGGCCAAAGGACAACTCATGGTCACATGGTTAGCAGTAATTTGAATCTGCATCTCCCTGATACAAAGCCTTCTTTCTTTCTTTCTCTCTCTCTCTTTTCATTAGGGTCTTGCTATGTACCTCAGGCTGGCCTCAAACTCACTATGTAGCCTGGGCTGGCCTTGAACTCGCAGCAATCCTCCTACCTACAAAGCCCTCTTTTTGCCCTTGCCCTTCGTTGACCCCCTTGTGTCCCCCGCCCCCAGGTCACCACCTTATAGAGGATCCTGCCCTCCTGAAGTACATAGAGCCTCTCGGGCAGGGCTGCGTAGAGCTGCGTAGAGTGGTTCTGCATGGTGTCCACCACCACAGGGCACTGGGGGCTCTTGCCCAGCAGCATGTGGGCTGCCCGCATGCGGTCCTGGAGGTTCCGGTGCTGCCTGATGTCCACGTTGTTCTTAAAAGCCCAGCCATCTGCAAGAGAAAAGTTAGGTACCGAGGCCATACAGGCTTGGCACATGCTTCCTGCAGACCACATGCCACCCTGCTGTAGTGAAGGTCTCAGACAGAGGCGTCCTCAGCCATGAAACGACCCAGTTTCCTATTAGAGGTGAATGGGACAAGGTCGCCTAGAGAGTTATCAATTGATTCGGAGCTGGCCTCAGCTCTTCACTGTGAGGTGGTCCAATAGACACAGGCTTCTTGATCAGGAATGTACATATGGATCACTCGGGGAGGTTGTTAAGGAAAACTGGGATTCAGTCTGGGGAGGGGGGCACTGAGAGTCTACCCAGCTGCCAGGGTGCCATGGCCACTGGTGCCTGGACCACACTTGGACGGTGGGAGTCTGCAGCGGTGGCTAAGTGTGTGCTCCCCAACCCAGCTGTATCGGGAGTACTGTACCTTAGAGTAATGCAAATTCTTGGGCCCCACAGTAGAACGCTTGTGAATGGGGCCCAGCAATCTGTATTTCAGTAGCCTTCCAGATGATTCTAAGGTGCAGTGAAGTTTAAGAACTACTGCTGTGGAACCTAGACTTTGTTTCCCAATTATTTGTCACCACAATATTCTTTCCAAAATGTAAATCTGTCCATGTCACTTCCAATGGCTTCCTATCACCCCCAAGACACATCCCAAATTCCTCAGCACCCACAAGGCCCTCGGCAACCCGACTCCACTCCAGACAAATTAGTGAACTACTTGGATTCCTTGATCCCCCCCAATCTGTCCCTCGCCTCCACCCTTTTTTGTTACAGTAGCTGCTTCACCCTAACCCACTTAACAGGGAGCTCACAAGTATCCCTGCTGGCCTGGCCATGGTCCTTGTTCTTGTCCTCCTACCTCCTGATCATAGGCCTTGCAGCCTGTCGTCCTGCCTGTCCTCTAGAGACTCACCACAACAGGCCCCTGAGTTGGAAAAGCGACCATAAACTGCTGATGGTCTTACCGCATTGCATGGGCTCCGGGATCTGGGCAATGTAGTGCTACTTCGGAAGCTATGTGGCCTGTGTTTACAATAATCGTTGCTTCTGTGGGTGATGCGAGTTGGTTAAATCTACTGGTAGGGTAGGCTCTGCCTCCTCAGGGCTTCAGGTTGTCTCGCTCAGTACCTCTCCCCCAGATTAAACCAGCACTCCAAAGAGCAGCACATCAAGATCCAAATGACTGGCCAGAGCTCAAGGCATTATTACTTGTCATCAGACTTCTTGGTGATGATAACCAGCTTGTTGTACCATGATGGGGCAGCCTGCCCCGTCTTTGGCCTGTTAGAGCATCATGGCAGCCTCGTATGGGAGGCCAGCCAGGGTTTCTCCGTCCCAGTGCGTAGCTGAGAATGTGAAAACCAAGAGCAGAGCAGCGACTCGCCTCCCCTGCTATAAATGTGAGTTTCTTATGGGAAGGAACTGTGCATCTCTCTTGTTCCTATTTCCCTGGGCCAGCATGGGCCTGGCACATGGTAGGTGCTCATTAAATACTGTTGCACGAACAGTTCTCTGAGAGGGTGTTGTCATCCCATTTTTGTGGTAGAGAAGCAGGCGTGAAAGGTAATTTGACCAAAGTCATATGATCAGCACATGCTACAGCTGGACTCACACCCAAAGGGCATGATCTTCCCACTACACTGTGTGCCTCCCTGTATTTTCCTAGATAAACATGGGGGGGAGCAAGTGACTTATTCGGGCTACTGACCCCAGACCATGCCTGTATACATTTTATTTCTGAGGTTCCAGCCATGTGCAGTTCTGTCCGATTGATAGAAACAAGGACCCTGGGGAAGGAGATGGGGGCAAGAAGGGACTGCATGAAGTAGGAAGGGAAAGGCTCTACAGTGAGAAGCTAAACAATGCCAGGATGGGGGCAGGAAGCCTTTCCTCTGTACCTTG
Source organism: Hystrix cristata (assembly GCA_004026905.1). Lineage (NCBI taxonomy): Eukaryota > Metazoa > Chordata > Mammalia > Rodentia > Hystricidae > Hystrix > Hystrix cristata. The sequence continues at coordinate 32,123 of PVJO010004832.1, forward strand.
AGGTAGACCTCTCTGGTTCTAGGAAGGCTTACACCTGTCTGATTTCAGAAAAAATGTGTCAGGAGACACATTTCTGTATCGGGACCAGGAAGCACCATTAGTGATATCCAACCTCTCATATTGCGGTTTGCAATTTGTTCTTTGGGAGATCAAAGCTGGATCCTCTAGGACCCCGTTACTCAAAATGTCCCTGGACCAGCAACCTTGGCCATACCTGGGCAGACCCCATCCCTCCTGAGCCAGGGTGTGCACTTGGTTCAGATCGCCACATGATTTGTGCACACTTTAAGGTTTCAGGAGCGCCTCCCCAGGGGGCTGAGACAGCTTTGACTGAGCTGCAGCTGTCAGCTGTGGTGATATCAGGACTTCATCTCTTCTTAGCCAGGCTGGGGATTTAGCTCAGTGCTAGCCTAGCAAGCACAAGGCCCTGAGTTCATTCCCTGGCACCAAAAACAAAAATGAACAAACAAAAAAACCCCAAACAAAAAACGTGCTCGCTTTGGCAGCACATATACTAAAATTGTCTCTTCTCAACCAAAGGCGCCAAAGTCACGTCCAAGATCTCTTTCTTTAACTGATAGTTGCTGCTCTTGTAAAGGGGTGTTTCACAAAGAGACACATTGTGCTGGTGTTCGCTCTCCTGTTCTCCAGCTGCTCTTTAGAAAGGCTTTATTATGGAAATTTAAATATACAAAAGATAGAACAGCATAATGAACCTCATGTACCTCTTACTCTACGATATATTTCTTTTTATTTTAGTGGTACATTGTAGATACCCTATGATATTTTAGTATATGTGCTGCTGAAGCGAGCACTCCTATGATATTTTAAATTGTCCCCCTCCAAATTTTTTTGGGTGCTGGAGATTGAATTCAATTTGTCCCAAAATTTTAATGAAGGAATTTTGAATTGCCCCAAAATCTTAACGAGTACAGAAGCTGCAGTTAAATGAAGATGGTATTAAACTGAAAGCACCTCTCAAGCCTTTGGGTGTGTATACATCAAGATGTAGCAGGCTTAGTGCGGCGCTCTGGAATGTGAATGTTCCGCAAACAATCCAGGTGGTTCTGTCACTAAGGGATCCAAGGACCACACCAGAAAAAGCGCTCCTGGGTCAACTTGGCTGAAAATTCATCAGCTCAGTCTCTGCATACAACACAGACAGGCCCTAAACACACGTTTGCCCAGTTGCTACAGCACTCTGCTGTGATGAGGACTCCACAGAGTGCAGCATCAGAGCAGCAGCTCTAACTGCCCCTCTCCCTTCTAGAGACGAGTCAGTAAAGGACACTGGCTCCCACTGGCCACACAAGCCCTCTTTAACCTCAAGATCTGAGACTCGGGCCAAATTCACGGGCTCAGTTCTCACAAAGAGGAGACACAGATGCTTTGCAGAGGGACATTTCTGCCCACTGTAAGGAAAGACTCTTCTTCCTTAAAAGAAAGAAAGAAAGACCTGTAAAGAAAGACCCTTCCTTCCTTTCTCAGCAAAGGAACAGGATTTCCTGTGGAATGGTGATGATGGGTGACCACCAGTTAGGTGCTGCAGAGAAGATTCCCATGCAGACAGAAGTGGGCAACAACGGTGTGGCCCCCAGACCAGCAGCAGCAGCATCGTTAGAATGCATCAGAAAGACAAGTTTTCAGGCCTGTCCCAGAGCCACTAAGGCAGTTTGCTGCGGCCAGCGCTCTTGGGGCTTCCGATGCTCACAACAGGGTGGGAAACAACCGACCCAGATGATCCATAATGTCCTTCGGAGTCAGGATGTTCGCCCCTGATTTCTCTATTTATCCATTCAAAATGTTGGAATGCAGAGGAGCGTGGTAGCCCATGCCTGAAATCCCAGTACTCTGAAAGGCCGAAGCAGGAGGATCCCAAGCTCAAGCCCTGCCTGGGCAAGTTAGTGATTTAGCCAAGATCTCTACCTCGAAATTTCAAAAACAAAATAAGGGCTGGAGCTCAGCATGAAGGCCCCGGGTTCAATTCCCAGTACCCCTTACTGGAAAAAAAAAAAAAGAAAAGAGAGAAAGTTGGAATGCTCCCCAGAGAAGCCCCACCTCTCCAGGTCTCCTGCACGCACGTGTGCCTGGTTGGAAGCAGCCTGGTGTGAGCCAGGGGCAGGGAGGAGGTGTGTGCCCAAGAAACAGCAGCTCCTTCCCCCCTTCCTCCTCCTCCTCCCTTCCCCTCCCCACTTTGAGGGGCAGCTGGAAGGAAGGGGAGGGGAAAATAGTGAGTGGGAAGACACAGAGGGGAGCATCTTTCAGTACCTGAGGCATGTGCTTCTTCAATGTAAATGACAAGAAAATCAGCCATGGTATGAAAGTCTTCAACAAGTCTCTTGAATTGGTCGAATTTGAACATGAATGAAGGTCAGGTGCAACTTCCAAAATTCAGCACCAGTGGCCTGTTGCCTAAAATAGAAAAGAAACTATCATAAACCAAGAATCTACACCATTTTCTTTTGCAAGCAGCAGCTTCCCTCCTGCATTCAGTGCCACCGTCTGTCTTTATTGTCCTGTGAGAACGGCTCCCCAGCACAGTGCGGGCCGAAACCTAGAAAGTGCCTCTCAGCAGGGCCTGAAGCTTGTCGCCAACTTTCTAAGTGAGAGGGTTTTGTTAGGTGGTCTCAGTGGACCACTGGCAGACATGGGGTGGTGGTGGAAATAATGAAAGAAGAGTCCTTTTCATGCTGTTTGTCAGGCAACCATTCTCTCCCATGATGTGATTGGTAATTTTGCAAGGAGGTAATTTCCCCCCATATTACAGACAAAGAAAGTGAGGTTCATAGACTTGCTCCAGAACCAACAAAGACCAGGTCAGTGGTGAAGCTGAATGAACACTTGAGCTTTTGGACTCTCAAGTCAGTGCTCTTTCTTTCTTGGTTGGGGGGGCAGTGCTGGGGATTGAACTCGGAGCTTTGTGCTTGCTAGGGAAGCACTGTACCACTGAGCTAAATCCCAACCCCACATCAGTGCTCTTTCTATTTAGAACACCTCAGTTCCTCATCCACAATTGAACAAAATAATAATATATGCTTGATGGGATTGTTGTGAGGATTAAGTAAATTAGTACTGATAAGAGTTTAAAATGTTGCCTAGCTCATAGTATGCACTGAAAAAATACAAGCTATTGCTGTTAGCACTTATCTCTTCCCTCAGCTCTGAAGTAGGGAGACAGGGAAGGGGCTGCACAGAGCAGTGAAGGGTGGGAGCAGGACCTGCTGCAAAATGAAAATGCAGGGGCCCTTGTTCAAACAATCAGGCAAGTGTCATTAACTTTATTAAAATAGGAAGATGGGGCCGGGGATTTAGCTCAGTGGTTACAGTGCTTGCCTTGCAAGCAGAAGGTCCTGAGTTCGATCCCCAGCACCAAAAAAAATAATAATAATAAAATAAAATAGAAAGGTATTCTCTCTCTTCTGCTGTCTCTCTTCTGACATGGCATGTTTTTTAGTTGCCATTCAATGTTGCACTTCCCTGGCACGAGGAAATGTATAGGGTGAAGTCTTATAGTCACCCTGTAGCCCTGCAGCTCAGCGATCATGTGCATGTGTGCCTGTGGCCTCAGGCCACTAGCTCCCTCCTCCCTCTGGCCACCAGACCACATACCATGTGCCAGCCCAGAGCGCAGAAAGTGAGCCAGACCTTTGCCCTTCCAGCCACACACCACTCCAGCCCACAGCCTGCGGGCTCTGCTGGGCACCCTGGCAGGGGAGGGGAGACAAGCAGCTTCTGCCTCCGAGATGGCTCAGCCACTTTCCCAACCGCACCATGGCACGAAGTCCAGGAGGGGGCAGCCACCCCTGTGCCCTGCCACAAGACGCTGAGGGATGCCCACAGTTGACCTGCCCCATTCCCAGGCCCTTGCTGGGGCCGGAAGGTGACAGCAGTCACGGGGTGAGAGCAGTAGGAAGAGCCCTGGACAACATGTGCCGGGGAGGCCGGGCGGTCTGGGCAGAAACGGGACCCTGCGTAAGACAAGGTCCCCCGTCTTCAGAGCAGGCTCCACGGTCCCTTTGCTTTCACCTACAAAGTGCACATTCAAAGATGAAATTACGAAGAGTTTGAAGACAGCAACTGCAGAGCACTAATCCCCAGCTGTGGGGCCCTCCAAGTACGGGGCCCCGTGTGATTCACGGGTCCCATGCCCAGGAAGCCAGCCCGGGGGAGCCTTGTGTAATCCCCCGACCTAGACAGGTTAGCTCCAGGGAGCTGCCGTGCCCAGCGGTTTATCACCACCATAGCTGAGACATTGTTGACCCTTACTGTGCATCTATTGGATCATGGCTGGTCCTGTGCTGTGACAGGGCCAGTTGAGTGTCCACAATCCCCAGGGTGCCCACCGCCCCTTAAGCACTGGAACTCTCTCTACATCTCTGCCTGCACACACTCTGAAGTCTGTTTAATGGGGAGGTAGGTAAAAAGCAAGTAAACATGGAAGTGAAGTAATTTCAAATAGTGACAAGTGTTACGCAAGAGACCGTAAAAGAGTGGCCTACTTTAGACTGGCAGGGGGGCCTCCGGAGAGCTGCCGTTTAACCTGAGAGATGAAGGTTAGCAAAGAACCAGCCATGGGCAAAGGGAGAAGGGCATTCCAGGCAAAGTGATTCTGTGTACGAAGTCCCCACGGAGGAACAGAGCTTAATTTGTTCTAGGTCCTTCAAGACACTGGCTGGAACCACGCGGGGCTGGGGGGTGGGGCAATAAGCAAGAGGATTGAAGAGCAGGGAGCCAGAGCAGGGAGCTCTCATGAGCCTTGGCAAAGAATCCAGATTTTATTCTAGGTATAAAGATAAGTCATGGAGATATAAAGAAAGAGTAATAGATATTGTTGTGATTTTGGCTACCTAGCTCCTAGATCTCCTTTCTACTAGGAATTCCCTCTTTTGTGGGCTACCGATGAGAGAATCTGCCCAGCCTTGCTCAGTAGAAGGCAGAAGGGCCAGGTCCACACTCTGCCCCCAGCAGCCAGGGTACAGGCGGGAATCTCTACCCCCATAGTCTGAGTCAACTCTCTCATATAGATTTTTTTTTTTCTAGTACTGGGGATTGAACCCAGGGCCTTGAACATGCTAGGCAAGCACTCTGCCACTGAGCTACATTCTCAGCCCCACCTGCACCCCTGCCACTGCCCTGTTGAGATTGGGTCTTAATAACTTGCCCAGGTTGATCTTGAACTTGCAATCCTCCTGCCTCAGTCTCCCAAGGAGCTGGTATGACAGCTCAGTCTACTTGGATCTTTGGTTCTTGAATCACAGAGATGATAGAATTCACTCATAGCCACTGATGGTGCCCTGATCAGGGGTGGTGATGGATGTGCATGACAACCACAATGACAGGAGAGTTCACGTCTGACTGCTGATGTTAAAAAACAGACCACAGCCAGGGCTCTAGTTCTGCTGATTCTGGGGAGCGTCCAACTTCTTTTTAATATTCCCTTTATGAGTGTGTATGTGTGTGTGTGTGCGTGCATGTTCGTGCGTGCATATGTATGTGTGAGAGAGACTAAGAAAACCAGAGTGAGTTTTGGTTGCTTGCACCCAGACCCCTGGCTGTCACAGTGGGGCTCCTTAATGATCAGGTTCACCCTGGAGGCCACTCTGGATGCTCTATGGAGAAAGGCCCGAGTGTGAGAATAGAAGTGGAAGAAGCAGGAAGGGGGCACTGAAGAAGTCCATGTGCGAGATGGCAAGAGCCAGGTATGTTTGTGGGCAGGGAGCTGTGGACAGGTGAGTTGACAGGGCCCGCTCACAGCCAGGGACTAGGGGGCATTAACCATTATTTGGTCAGCTGTGCATTCCCTTGCTCTGGAAGGGATTTAAAGCAGATTGCACATATAAGAATATATTAAATAGAAACTAAGGGGAAAATCATGCCCCTCGGAAGTCACCGAAGTGGAGGGGAAAATGGAACACACACACATAGGCTGTATGGTCCTGTGCATTTGTCGTAAGTGATATATTTGACTCTGAGCTTCCTGGTGGCCAAGTAAAAAGGATAATGAATTAGTTGCATATCCCTCACCCGCGGTCTCTAACGAGGAGAGGGTGAGCAGGTTTCTCTGGGATGCACAGCTCTCCGGCCTTCGGCTTACAGGAGGCCCTGGGAGGCACTGAGCAGGCTTTACCCTGCTGGCTGGCTGTGTGATGATTTCTCACCCATGTGACAGGGAGGCCCAGGCCCCAACAGGGGAGGCTCCAAGGTCACTCAGGGACTGGCTGGTCATTGGCCTCCAGTCACCCCGGGGAGTCACTCTTTAAATAAGAAAAGTGCTGGCTTCGGGTCAAGACCAGGTCTAAATATTAGCTGTCTGGAATTTTGTTCTTCATTGACAAAAAATTCAACACCCACTTCTTAGGACCCTGTAGGGGACAGAGTCGTTTGTGTAATTATTTATAGTGTGGCTGGGTACAATGGTCAGTATTGAGGGCAAATTTTCGGCTTGGTCCCCTGCTCTCCTGGGAGCAGAGAGAGGAAGGACAGGGCCAGGAGGGTGGCTCTGCAGAGGGCAGGCTCCCTGCCCGTGTCCACAGGCCACAGGGCAGAGATCACCATTTGGGGAATGCCAGGAGAGGACTGTGAGTTTGCATAGGTGAGCAAAGAACTCTGTAGTAGAGCTGGGCTCAGACCCACCCTCCTGCCTGCCCCCATGCCAGGCTCACTCAGCCGAGAAGTCTGGTCTGTGGTTACCACACAGCATTGCATCTGTCCACTCACAGAGATCTTAAACAGGGGCTGAATGGAAGCCAGTTTCAGCCATACTCTAAGTACCCAGAAAAGAAATCATCTGTAAATGGCCTTCTGGACGAGATGCCAGTTAATCAGTGTTTTGATCTGTGTGTGCGTGCATGCATGCGTGCGCGTGTGTGTGTGCGCACACTCGTGCACAGACAGGCACAGGGCAGGAGACAGCAGAGAATCTCTCTGGGGCCCTGTTGTCTTATGTAGCACAGAAACATGCCCTGGGGAGTCAGAAGGTAGGTTCTGGCTGACTAAGAACCTGCCGTGTGACTCTGACCATGTCATTTACCTCTTTGGGTCTGCAAATCGGAACAGTGAGGGAGTTGTTTTTGGATGTCTATAAAGGATCTTCTAGGTCTCCCAGTCTGTGGCTCTAAAATGAGTTCAGAGTTTATACCCAAAATATACAACAGAGCATTTGAATGGCCTGGCAGCTTCCCAAGCAGTTACAGGATGTCTTCCTAATAAGCAGAACTGATCAGGTTAACTCTCTGCTGGAAAACCCTTCCAGGGGCCACCAACGCCTTCAGCTAATGTCTACCTGCAGGTAAGACACAGAAGCCACCTCCCCCGCCCCCCCCCCGCCTGCTCCTGTGCTGTGGTCCCTGAGGATGGCCTCAGCCCCCTCTTTAACCCCGTCTTGCCTTTTGCACGCCACTTCCACCAAACGCGACCTTGCTCCTCAGCATCTCGGGCCTCTGCTGCTCCTCCCCTCTGTTCTGCCCTCTCCCCAGGCCTGTCTTCACTCAGCCCTAGTCTCCCCAGTCCCTAGACACTCAGCTCCTGTCCTGCCTTCCAAGGAGCCTTTGCTTGGTCACCTCCATAACCCAACAGGAGAGGGCCCCTTCCCCAGCGCCTCTGCTCCCCTCTCCCTCTGGGTTCCGAGATCTTCGGGCAGGCCCAGTGGTGTTCGTTTCTGAACCACTGGTGCCTATTTTGGTGGTCTGTAAGTCAAAGTGCTGAAAGTGAACTCCAGTGTGTAAAGAAAAGCCTTTGGTCTCGCTTCTCACTCTCCTTTCGGCCTCTTTCAGGCTCAGTTGAAGCAACCGGGGTTGGCGACAAATCAAACTCTTTCTAACTGAAAGTGGACAGTTAAACGATGCCAGCAAAGTGTGTGAGGTGGCCCTGAGGTAAGTTGGTTTTCAGGGAACTGATCTTCAGCTGACTGACATTCAGCCCCTTGTCCTGCTCTGTCACATGCTGGGCACATAGCAGACAGCAGACACGCCATAAAGTTAGCTGTTATTCTCATTGCTGTCATTGTCTGTGGTTATCTGATAAACGTTCACTGAATAAACTGAGATCTTTTGGGCACTGTGGTTTACAATCTTGAATAAACAGAAGAAACTATTGTCCTTCTCTCTGTTTAAAGCGCTCCTCCCTCCCATACTACAAAAATCCTCCTCTTCCAAGAAGCCTCCTGAAGTCCTATCTTCACAGCCTCCTCCCTTGCACAGGACTGTCAGGATTTAGTACATCGCCTGTTGTGTGGAGCCCTACAGTCCTTGAGCCAAGCAAGGAGCAGGCTTCTACCTGTGGGCCTGGCACACAGGTGGTGCGGGGATGCTCCCTGAGGCACATGGGGATTCTGGGTCTGCTCTTCCCTCACGGAAAGTTTTACCTCAGCCTCTCAGTTCCCCATTCCCTTCTGTGATGAGAGGATTGGAGAAGGTCAGCGATTCCCAAAGAGTGTTCTCTGGAATCCGTACAATGAGTGTAGGCATGTCCTCAGGTGGAGAGAGGGGAGTGTATGTTAGGAAAGGCAGGCGGCACTGTGTTAGGCAAAGATTTTTTTCAAGTTTTGTGTTTGCTGTTAAGCTTCAGGGTTTCTCGGACTTTTATACATTTCCGTGTACTGTGAATTCCCAGGAGGATGACAGAGCGCAGGACCTCTATACGGTAAAGCATTTCCCGGGCACCAGGATTCCAGAGAACATGTTTGGGAAAACACTAGGTTAGCCAGCTGCCTCAGGGCCTCCTGTCTTCTGCCTGCTGCTAGGCCCTGGGGCAGCACTGAGCATGGCTGAGGTAAGTCAGACTCGGCCCTCACCTGAGCCTCCCCATTGGGCAAGGAGCTTTGGTAGGCAGATGCTGGATAGGAAGAAGGAGGAGACAAGCGGTGTGGACAGGGAGCCTGTGTCCAGAGGGACAGAGAGCATGGCTAACCACCGGGATCTGAGGTGCCGTGTGTGGGAGGGCTTGGGGGTGAAACTGGGGAAAGGTCAGAGCCTGACCCGGGAGGACCTTGGATGGCAGGCGGAGTCTGCGTGTCACGCCAAAGCAGGTGGGGCTGCAGAGAGTGCTGGGCTGGGTGTCCTCAGAGAAGAGCAGTCTGGCAGCCACCTACAGTTTAGAGTGGGAAGAGAGGTCCCGGTAGGGAGAGACGCCATGAGGACAGAACAAAGAGAACTGACTGGGGAGGTCTTTCAGGAACTCACATACATGGCACTGGTTTGCCTGGAGCCCGGGGAGGGAAGGAGTACAGGGGGAGAGAGAGACCGAGTGTTTATTGAGCTGCTGCCATGCACCAACCAGCATGAGGCCCGGAGTGCAGCGGAGGTCAGAGCCACCATTGCCACCTGCACAGAGTTTGCAGCTGGTGAGGGCAACACACCTGAGTCAGTACCCACACATGATTGTAAACTGGGGTGGCTTTGATAACGAAAAGCTTGAGATACTAATCAAGCACACAGGAAGGGTAACCTGGCTCGGGGAGATTAGGGTTGACTTCTCAAAAGAAGCACCAAAAAAAAAAAAAAAAAAAAGCACCATTGAGGATTCTCAAAAGAAGCCTGAGGATGAGGAGGATTTCACCAGGCACAGGTGGGCAAAGGGCAGAAAGGACCTCACAGCAAGAATGGTATTCGAGGGGCCAAAGGACACAGTGGAAGGCTTGTGGTCTGAGTGCCTGAGAAGGCACTGATGCTGTTCAGAAAAACAGGATCCTGGAGAATTCCTAGTTCTCTGAACCCCCAAAAGGAGCAGCGAGAGTAGTCGTAGAATTCCCAGCCCACCTCTCCAGCCCCCTCCGAGATCCTGCACCAGGCGCCTGAACATGGAGCAGCCCCCTGACCTTGCATGAAGTTCCAGATGGTGCACTTCTGTCCCGAGAGGCGGACCACCGAGCAGTCTGGGGCCAGACCCCCTAGCTCGGCTGTCTCCTCCAGCCGCTGCCAGCGGACCTTCAGGATGAACCAGAAATACTGGGTGCTGAAGAAGGTCGGGATCCAGTTGTCATGGCTGAACCGGGGGTTCCTGGTCATCCCAGTCTTCTCGCCCATGGCCAGGATGCTCTTCTTGATTCTCTCTGGAAACAGCGTCATTAGCACTTTGCCCACAGCTACCTCCACGGCCACCTGCACGAGCACCCAGAGCCGCCTCAGCCACAGCGCTGGCCAGGGCAGCCCCATCTCTGCGGCACAGCCAGAGCCGGCTCTGAGGCTGGCGCGCTGGGAGGCTGCAGCCAGGCACTGCAGGGCGGAGCTGAGCAAAGGTGCAGAACCAAGCAGCCAACCCGGACGAGAGGCAGGTGTCAGGGCGGAAGGTGTTTGTCTTCCTGTCGGTAAAGCAGAAGATCCCAAACCAGTGCACAGAAGTCTGTCCTAATTGAATAGCATTCCGATTCTGTGCCTTAGCTTTGGAGATATTTTTGGGTTGGGAGATTACAGATCTTAAATTCTCCCTCTGATTAAGTTTTTAAAAACAAATATTTGCAAAGATCCACACTTAAGGGGACCCTGTCGAAAGATCCTATTGCAAGCAAATAGTTTCTAACGTTAATTTTTCTTTCAGTAATATAAGTGGTCCTTTTACTAGTGAAATATAGTTTTCTCCCTCACCTGAAGATCTACTGGAGAGAAGAGACAAATAAACAGAAAATTACCACTTACTATCATCAGGGGCGAGGCAGAGGATGTGGCAGGGGAGTGTGGAGAATGGGCGGCTGGTTCTGTGTAGAGAGGTCGAGGACTTGATGTCTGTGCTGGGACCAGAAGGACAGCAAGCAGTCAGCCAGGCAGAGCAGGGAGAGCGAGCCCACTGGGGGAGCCGCGGGGTCCAGAGGCCAGACGGAAGAGCGAGAGGGAGCACAGCTCCCAGACGCTCAGCCTCCGAAAGTAACACATCAAAACCCCTTTCTTCTTGAAACAGGGAAAGCGAAGCCTGGAAAAGGGAAGTCCTGCCTACAGCCAGTTCTGGTCTCGGTGATCTCTAGGTATTAGTTCACAAATCCTTACGTTCACCCCTCCCAGAGGCATGAGGGCAGGGTGGGGCAAGTGACCGGAAGGATGCCGTGAAAGCTGGCCGCCACGCCAAACAGGTGTTAACTTTGGCTTTGGGGTCTAAAAGTCTCGGCTACATTAACTCTTGGTTTGTTTTGTTGTTTCTGTTTTTGTTTTGGGGGTTTTTGTTTTGTTTTGTTTGTTTTTTGGGTTTTTGAGACGGGATCTCCCTTCTGGCATTGTGGTCCTTTTCCAGAGCATCCCTGAAGGGTAATAGTGAAGGAAAATCTTCACAGTGGGCTGAACTTTGGGTAGTGCACCAGGTCATACATTTTGCCTGGAAGGAAAAATGGCCAGATGTGCAACTGTATACCTATTAATGGGCTATAGCCAATAGTCTGGCTGAATGGTCAGGGACTTGGAAGGAACATGACCAAAAGATTGGTGACAAAGATATTAGGGAAGAGGTATGTGGACACACCTCTGCATATGGGCAAGGGATGTACTTAAAGATACTTGTGTCCCATGTAAATGCAAAAAGTGGCCTCAGCAGAAGAGGACTTTAATAATCAAGTGGATAGAATGACCCATTCTGTGGGTAGCAGTCAGCTTTTTCTTCAGTCACCCCATCTTTGCCCAATAGGCTCATGAAGAAAGTGGCAGGGATGGAGGCTATGCGTGCATGGGCTCGGCAGTGTGGACTCCCACTCTCCAAGGATGATCTGCCTACAGCCACTGCTGATGCTATGCCAGCAGCAGAGCTTGACACAGAGTCCCTGATGTGGCACCATTCCCCGGGGTGGTCAGCCTGCAACCTTGTGGCAGGTTGAGTATATTGGACTGCTTCCATCATGGAAAGGGTGGCACTTTGTCCTCACTGGCATAAAAACTTATTCCAGATATGGATTTTTTTAATAGCAGTAAAGTTTATTAAAGGTAGGAAAAGAAACAGGCTCTGCAGAATGAGTTTGGGCCAAGTAAAAGTAGGAAAAGAAGTACATCCTACAGTGTGAGGGTGGCCCACCATGCAAGTGAGAACAGTGACCTCCAGGTATGGACTTGCCTTCCTTGCACGTAATGCTTCTGCCAAAACCACCGTCTGTGGACTTACAGGATGTCGTATCCACCGTCTTGGTACACCACGCACCCTTGCTTCTGACCAAGGAACACATTTCACAGCAAAACGAGTGAGGCAATGGGTCATGGTCGTGGAATTCACTGGTCTTGCCGTGTTCCTCACCACCCAGAAGCAGCTGGATTGATAGAAAGGTGGAATGGCCTTTTGAAGATGCAGTTTATACAATGCCAGCTAGACGGTAATACCTTACAGGGCTGGGGCAAAACTCTTCAAAAAGCTGTATATACTTAGAATCAGTGTCCCTTATATGGCACTGTGTCTCCCACAGCCAGAATTCACAGGTCCACGAATCAAGGGGTGGGAGTGCGAGTGGTACCAGTCGCCATTAGCCCTAGTGACCCACTCGCAAAATTGCTGCTTCCTGTTGCCACAGCCTTATGTTCTGCTGACCTGGAAGTCTCAGTTCCAGGGCAGGGAAGGCTTATACCGGGAAGCACAACAATGATACCATTGAACTGGAAGCTAAGACTTCCCCCTGGTCATTTTGGGCTCCTCATACGTCTGAGGAAACAAGCTGAAAAGGGAGTTACAGTGCTGGCAGGGATGACTGACCCAGACTATCATGGGGAAATTGGACTATTACTACATAGTGGGGATAAGGAAGACTATACCACAGTGCAGGCGATCCCGTAGGGTCAGTAGAAAACTACCACCACCCAATCCAGGCAGAATGACAAGTGGCCCAGAACCTTCGGGAATGAAGTTGTGAGTCACGCCACCAGGCCTGCTGAGGTGCTTGCTGAAGGGACTACAGAGTGGGTAGTAGAAGGTAGTTATAATACCAGCTAGGACCTCGTGACCAGTTATAGGATTGTAAAAAATGAGGATTGTAAAAAAAAAGAAAGAAAAGAAAAAAAAAGAAATGAAGATTGTAATTGTAATAGTTCTCTCCTATTTTGTTAATATGCTTTCTTTATAACATAATGTTGACAGACTTAATATTGGTTAAGTATTGCTAAGCCTGTATTATAATGTTTAAGTTATGAAATGTTAGAAGTAAGCATCACTCAAAGAAAAACTTTGCCTTCTATTCTGGGGAGGAAATTAGTGCACTTCTTTATATGCAGGATAGTTGTACCATCTTAGGCATAATTACGAACTTACTATTGTATCTGGAGACTATGGTTTAAGGAAGTGTGTCTGGTTCTCCAGTTCGCACAGGATGGACTGTGATAGTTAACTATTGTGTCAGCTTGACTCAGAAATGCCCAGCTGATTGGTTTAGCACAGTTTTGGGGATGTCTGGATGATGGACTTACTGAAAAGGGAAGACCCACCCTCGATGTGGGTGGCACCAAACAGCAGGCTTGTAGACGGGATGGAATAAAAAGAGAAAGAAGAAGGAAGTCTTGCTCCTGCTTCTTCTGAGGAACTCCAGTCTTCACCATTGCCTTTGAACGTCTGTCACCAGACTTCCAGCGCAGACTCTTCAGCCTTCCAATGCGGACCCTTCAACTTCCCAGTATGCACTTGCGCAGGACTCTGCAGTGAGCTCCAGGTCTTCCACTTTGACTGGATCCTCCAGCTCTCCAGTGCACAGAATGGCCCTTTTGCACTCTTCCACACCTGACTCTGTAGGCAGTCATTGTAACCCTACCTTGTATGTAATACATATGTAAATAATACTAAATTAAATCTGTTCCACTAGTGAACCCTAACTGATACAACACCTGACTACCAAACGTCATAGCATAGTTTCTACTGAATGTATGTCACTTCTGCACCATAGTAAGTTGAAAAATTATAAATGGAACCATAGGAAGTCCAGAAATGTCTATACTTACTTGCTATCTATATGCTTTGTTAGATAAGGTATTTGTTCAGATCTTTTGTCCATTTTAAAATTGGGTTTTTACTGGGGATTTAGCTCAGTGGTTAGAGTGCTTATCTAGCATGCACAAGGCCCTGAGTTCAATCCCCAGCACCAAAAAAAAACCTCCAAAAAACAAAAAACAAATCTTCCTGAATTGCTTACATAGGGTTTCTCTCCAGGTTTTGTGCATGCGTGCTTCTGAAGGGACTGAAAATCACTGCAGGCCTTTCCAGGTTCGTTAGACAATTTCTCTGCAAATCCCTGATACTCATGTGATTTGAATGCACTATGAGCTATGATGGGTGTAATTAGCAATGAATGAACAATCAGGGACTTTCTACAAGCAAGACTTTCACCTGGTTTTGAAGCAGGTGGTTTCAGGCTCACATTAGGATCTGGACTCTAAAAAGACATTTCTCTATGTTGATATGATAATTTATATTGACAGCATTTCGCTACCTCTTTACTTCTTAGATTTCTCCTTCAACATCTGCACTCATCATCAACTTTCTGGCCATCCAAGTGTCTTCCTATAGCGGCCATGTTCCTAAAGGTTTCCCACATCGCATCTCTGCAGAGCTCCCTGTGGGCTGGATCCAGTGGAGCCCAGGCCTCCGGGGTAAAGCTCATGGCCACATCCTCAAAGGTCGCTGCCTCCGCCGGGCGGCTTCAGGGTTTCCCAAGGTCCTTTCCATGCAGCTCACAGCTGGAAGAAGTCATAGAGTAAGACGGTCTAGCCCGTGGGGCCTGGTCTCAGCACACGCTCACTGAGAAGTCTGGCTCATGACACAGGAGGAGCCTACAATGTCTGTTACACCAGTTGGCTGGTAGCACTTTTGAGTTCTGCTGTGTCACTGATTTTCTACCTGCTGGATCTGTCCCTTTCAGATAGTAGGGTGGAAAGCTTCCAACTATAGTAGGGGAGTCATCAGATTCTCTGTGCAGTTCTGTCAGTCTCTGCCTTATATTTTGTTACCCTCTTGTTAGAAATATACACATTAAGGATTGTTATTTCTTGAAGAGTTGATCCCCTTAATCGTTATGCAATGCCTCTCTTTATCCTTGAATTTTTTTTGGCAGGGTGATTTCTGGGGATGGAACTCAGAGCCTTGTACTTTCTAGGCAAGTGCTCTACCACTTGAGCTAAATCTGCAACCCCGTGAAATTTTCTTCGCTCTGAAGTTTGCTTTATTTAAAATTGGCACTCCAGCTTTCTTTTGATTAGTGTTGGCGTGATATGTCTTTCTGTATCCATTCATTTTTAGTTTGTAAGTATTTTTATATTTTAAGTAAATTTCATAGGTGGCATATAGTTGGGTCTTGTTTTTGATGCACTCTGATGATCTCTGCCTTTTAACAGATGTGTGAGAAAAAAACAGATGTGTGATGCATTTAGACCATTAAATTTACAGCAATTATTGATATAGTTGGATTAGTATCTGCCATGATTGTTGTTGTTTTCTATTCAGTGACGTTGTTCTTTATTATTACCTTCTACCCTTTTTCTACCTTTTGTGGTTTAATTGAAAATGCTATGTGTATTTTTCTCTCTTTTTCTAGCATATCAATTATGCTAGGAGTTTGCAATATACATTTATCACTAGTCCAAGTCTACTTTCAAACAACACTATACAGGATGTGAGGGTGATCTGGCTGTGATACCATCCCGTTGATCACCAGGGTTGATTCGGCTGATCTGGCTGGCTGGGCAGGTGTCCCCTTCTCCCTCACCACTCCATGCGTATCCCTCCCGAAGCAGCATGCTCGGTGGAAGAGGACAACCACCCCACTAGAGGGGGACCGTTTCCTCAGTCAAGGGTATCCGAGTAGCCGCACTCCCCTGCTAGAACCTCCCAACAAGCTCTCAAACAACACTATACAGGAGTGCAAGTACGTCACAGTAGGAAAGCAGTCCTAATTCCTCTTTTCTGTCCCTTATCATTTTTCATTGCTGCCATTCATTTCATTTATACATAAACATACACAAATAACTATATATAAGCATGCATAATCAAATACATTGTTGTTATTTTGAGCAAAAAGTTAAAAGTTTTTATTTATTTATTTAATTTTTCGTTTGTTTGTTTTTTTGAGACACAGTCTTGTTGTGTAGTTCCGGGTGGACTTGAACTCACTATGTAGCCCAGGCTGGCCTTGAACTCTCAGTGATCCTCCTGACTGAGCCTCCAGAGTGCTGGGATTATAGGCATGTGCCACCATGCCTGGTTTTCTCTAATGCTCTGTTTCTTTATATAGGTCTGAAATTCTGACCTGTGTCATTTTTCTTCTCTCTGAGAACTAACATTTCTTGAAAGGTAAGTCTATTGACAACAAATTCCTTGATAAAATCTTTATTTCCCCTTCACTTTTGAAGGAAAATTTCCTCAGAGTATAGAATTATAAGTTGCCATTGTCCTTATTTTTTTCCTCTTAACAGAAAAATATTTCACTTCTATATGTGAGCTCCCCCTCCCACTGCTTTCAAGATTTATTTCTTTGTCTTAGATTGTCTGGAGTTTGAATATAATATATGTAAGTGGTGTGTGTGTGTGTGTGTGTGTGTGTGTGTGTGTGTTCATTGACTTTGTTTAGTGTTCTCTGGGCCTCCTAGATTTGTTGTTTGACATCTGACATGAATCTGGGGGAAATTCTCAGTCATTGTTTCAAATATTTTTGTTTCTTTCTGTTTTTTTTTCCTGCTAGTCCCGTTATGCATGGTTACACCTTTTGTAGTTTTCCCACAGTTTTTGGATATTCTGTTCTGCTTTTTTCATTCTTTATTCTGGTTGAAATTCAAGTTTAGAAGTTTCTATTGACATATCCTGAAGTTCAGAGATTCTTTCATCAACTGTGTCTGGTTCACTAATAAGATCATCATTGGCATTCTTTATTTCTGGTATAGTATTTTTGATCCCTAGGATTTCTTTTTGACTCTTTCTTAGAGTTTCTAGCTATCTGCATTCAAACCCATCTGTTCTTTCATGTTGTTAGAGGACTTAGCATGTTAATCATAGATACAGTATTTTTAAATCCTTGCCTGACAGTTCTGACATTCCTCCCATATCTGACTCTATTCTAATACTCATTCAACCTCTTCAAACTGTGTTTGTACCTTTTAGTATGCCTTGCAATTTTTGATTATATGCTAGACATGCTATTCTTGGCGAAAGAACTATGGTAAATAGGCTCCTAGGAATGCGGTGATAGTGTGTCATAGGAGGGAACCATCCAATAGCCCTGTGACTAGCATTCATCCTTTAATTAGCCTATGCCTCTGCCAGTGGACTTCATAAGTGTTTCCCAGATTGTCCCCTTTTGATGTGGAACAGAATGGTTAGAGAGGGCTGAAGTTGGGAATTTGCTTTCTTCTAGTTCATTCTATGCTGACAAAACTCAATAGATCAGGCTCTCTTAAAATAGTCTCTCTTGAGGGTGTGTCTTCTTAGGAATAGAATTTTATGGCATATTTCAAAATCTTTCTTTTCATCCTCTCTTAGATGAAAGCATGAGGGATTTTCCTCCAGCCTTCACTGTGAGAACCCAGGGGAGCTCCAGAAGCAAATTTCACAAAAGTGTGGGGACACTCCCCTAAGTCTGAGTGTCCTGGAGTTCTCAATTCACAGCCCTTTTCTGCACTGGGCCCTTATCAAGTCATCAATTAGAGTTGATGTTTCCCCACCCTGGCACTGGTTTTTTCAGGGGCTTCTACTCTTGGTTTCTGCTACACCAAGGTATGAATTTCCCTATCTATCTGTCTGTCTCTCCAGTGCTGGAAGTAGTAATTATCCCTGTGGTCATTTCATATCGTCAACCAGGGATGCTCCCCTAAGCATTGGCATCCAGGGTTTTAATTGGTGGTTCATCACACAGGCATGGCTGACATTCTCATGTGCCTGACTTTCAGGCTCCACCTCCTCCAGGCAGCAAACTGATGCCCCAGGGCCCAAGATCCCCACTGCTAAATCACAGCGTTAAAATATCTGACATGGTCTAATGCCTTACATGAATAAGGTCACTCTTCATCTATCTTTATTTCTTTTTCTGTACTGGAGATCAAAGCCAGGGCCTTGCCCATGCTAGGCATGAGCTCTACCTCTGAGCTATATTCCCAGTGCTTTTGATTTTGAGGCAGGGTCCTGATAAATTGCTCTATCTGGCTATGAACTTGCAATCATCCTGCCTCAGTCTCCCAAGTAGCCGAGATTACAGGCATGCACCTGGCTACAAGGACACTCTTAATAGATAGGATATTCTAAGAGTTTAGAGTTTATTTCCAAGGAGCCAAAGAACGGATTAAACTTTTCTTTGAAATTTTCAGGATTTGGGTAACTTGTGTTGCTGAATTTGTGTTTTACTGCACATCATTTTAATGGACTAAAGCAAAAAGATCACCTGACTTCTCACTAAAAAGTATTCTCTTGAAAAAGTATTGGATATAATTCAACATCTATTTATATTTTTAAAAGAAAAGTTTTAAGAAAATTAGGAATAAAAGGAAACTTCATTAATTAGAAAAACAATATCTCAAAACCGCTAATAAACTGCAGAAATTAGGCCTGGCCACTACAGTAAGTCAATTTTTAAAAAAGTGTAAAAAGATAGTAAAGGATTATACTGTACTCATCATATGCAGATACAATCAATTGTGAAGAAAATCTAATCTCTTATCTGAATCAACAGGTAAACTATTATAATTAGTGTGAGAGTTCAGTAAGGGTTCAGGTTGCAAGATCAATTTATAAAATTCAGGAGGACTTTTTTTTTAAAACAAGGTCTCAAATTCATGGACTGAAGCAATTCTTCTGCCTCAGCCTCCCAAGTACCTGGGACTACAACCGCGTACCACTATCCCCAGCTAAGAGTAGTTTTCAAGTCTAGTCATAACCAACCAAAAACGTAATAGACAACAAGATAACATTCACAATTTTAATGGAAACTACGAAAATCACAGAATTAATCTAACATAGTTTGCACATGCCTTTATTTCAAAAATATAAAAACTCAATTGAAAGATACAAAGGAAAATTTGAATAATGGGGGAAAATATACCTTGAATGGAGTGTCTATTTAAAAGATCCTAATTATCTCCAAATTAATTCATAAATTCAATGTTTGCCAAATAAATTCCAGTGGAAAAAATTCAACAAAAACATCTCAAAGTTATTTGGAAGCAAAAAGACGCAAAAACCTAGCAAAAGGCACAAAAACCTAGATTAATTAAAAAAGATCATAAAATATGACAAGGTCAGAGTAATTTAAAAAATAATGTGATAGTGGTATAGAGAAGAACACAGAGCTAAATAAAGATAGATTATGTCATTAACTATCTGTCTAGCTAGGTGATATATGTTCTAAGGATGACAACACAGATTAGTGGGGAAAAGATGAATTAGTGGGAAAATTGATTCACTATTATAAAGAAAAATACCTCTGGAAGGGGCTGGGGATTTAGCTCAGTGATTAGAGTGCTTGCCTTGCAAGCACAAGGCCCTGAGTTTGATCCCCGGCACCACAAAAACAAAAAAACAAAAAAAAAAACAACAACAACAAAAAAACTGACATCAGAAAAATACCTCTGGAGACTTACATGACAGCACAGTAAATGCCAGATGGACAGCAGACCTAAAATAAAAGCTTTTGGGTGTAGAACACATGGAAATCCTCCCATATCACCCATATCTGGACATCCTGGGGGCAGCACCCCCCCCAAAATGTGTGTATGTTGATACATCCATACATAAAAATATGAGAATTAAAACCATAAAGCTTATAGAAGGAAAAATAGAGAATAACTTTGTTAACATGGAGTATTCAAAATAAAACCTGGAAAGTAAAAATCAGGAAGGAATAAAAAGGATGAATTTAGTTAAATCAAAATTAAAAACATTCCTCTGAGGAAAAAAAGAGAACATTCTAGACAGAGTTAACTGATGGATACAGGCTGATATTAACTCTTTGCCAGTTTCCGATTCCAGGCAGAGGAGGGTTACGTAAATAACCTAGTGTAGCTGCAGGAGGGTCTCAGGCCTGGCGGGAATCATGGCAGCCCTGGATGTGGAAACCTGGAGGGCACGGAGCTGCTGCCGGCCTCTGTCTTGTCCACAACCAGCGCAGAGCAAAAGGGAGGGATTTGGTGAGCAGGCTGGGCCGGAACCGAATGCTTAACCATGATCCTCAGGAGGGAAAGCTTGCATATATGTTCGTCATACATTTCACAGATGTAAAGGGTGCATAGCAAACAATCTGTACATAATAGTAAAGATTCATAGTAAATAATAAAAAACACAGTATTCCTTATTGTACAATCCATTCAATCCACTGCTCCTCAATAAATACTTTCATTGATTTTTGCTTATTTCTGTAGCCTACCTATGTTTCAAATAATGAACAAAGATTGTTTGGACATAAATGTTGGTTAACATTTTCTTTAAGCAGTAAGTTGAAAATTAAAAAAAATGAAGACACACATTGAAATTTCACTTACTTTTTCATGATGCAAACACCTTGTTTTTGAACACTGCTGCAATATTTTGTGATATTCGTAATATTACTACTGTAGATGCAACACAAACTTTAATATTTAATCTTACTCACTGACATTTTCTCTATTACCATTTAAAAGGAGATCAGGGAGAGGTCCCCGAAGTATAGCTTAAAAGCCAAATCTGGCTGTCTGCCTCTGTGTGTGTGTGTGTGTGTGTGTGTGTGTGTGTGTGTGTGTGTGTGTAGGGACCGAATCCAGGGAGCACTGAGCTACATTCCAGCCCTTTTAATTTATTTTTAAATCTCCAGGCAAGGGCTCACCAAATTGCCCATGCTCATGTCAAACTTGTAATCAATAATTGGGATTACAGGGGTGTGCCATTGTGCCCAGCTGTCTGTTTTTGTTTTTTGAGACAGGGTTTCTCTGTGTAGCTCAGGCTGGCTTTGAACTCACTATATAGCCCAGACTGGCCTCGAACTCATGGTGATCCTCCCGTCTCAGCCTCCCAAGCGCTGGGATTACAAGTGTGCA
This sequence comes from Hystrix cristata, assembly GCA_004026905.1. NCBI lineage: Eukaryota > Metazoa > Chordata > Mammalia > Rodentia > Hystricidae > Hystrix > Hystrix cristata. The sequence goes on from PVJO010004832.1 coordinate 53,050, forward strand.
CCACCACACCTGGCCTCCAGCTGCCTATTTTTGTAAATAAAGTTTATTTGGAAGACAGCTTGCCTGTTCATTTATACTTTTGTTTACATCTGCTTTAGTTTTACAGCAGCTGAATCGAGTGTCTGCAATAGGCTCTGTGGTCCACAAACCTGAAAATATTTAGTATTCTGGTCTTTATAGAAAAAGTGATGAGCCTTGGTATAGCACAAGAATAAATTAACCCCAGATACAAAGCATTTGCTTAATTCTTTTCTCATCCCCTTAGGAAGGGGTATTTTGAATATTATTATTATTATTATTATTTTATTGTAATTTAACTTTGAATAACAATTGGGTTTAGTAACCAGCCCGGCTAAATGAATCGCTGACTCTCCTGAGCCGGCTTGCACACGCTCAGCACTGCTGCCCTGCAGCCCACCCAGTGTGACCAAGGCTGAGCCACTCGCTCTCCCCTTCCAGGCGGGCTGCAGTGGGGCGAGTGCATCCCCTCCAGCTGGTGTTGGAAATTTAATCCCCACTGCTACAGAGCGGGGAGACGGGACCGAAGGGCGGCTCCGGCCTCCTGAATGGATCAGTCCCGTTACAGAGGCCGTGAGGCTGCAGCAGGAAGGCCCAGTTCAGAAGCAACCTCCTCGACCTCTGACTTCCCAGCCTCCAGAATTGGGAGAAAGGCACTTTTCCTGTTTATAAATTATGCCCTTCATAGCATTCTGTTATAGCAACACAAGACATGGTCAAAGCCACAGAAAGGAGCCCAGGCCAAGCGTCACAACAGTCTCTTCCGGATACCTGGAACTTCTGAACATCTAGGACAGGGCTGCTGTAGTCCTCAAAGTTCTTTGAAGTTTCCCATTGTGTCTTAAAAAATGGTTCGCTTCTAAGTTTTCATAATGAAATATGGGGCGGGGGGCATACCGCGTGTGAATTTCATGTCCTGCTTGTTGTGAAATGGCTCTGGCCTTGCTCAAGCATCCTAGCCCTGTCCTCCCTCATCCACAGATCGGGTTCAGGCACACTTAGCCTCTAGCGGCAGGCACACAAAGGCGAAGAGGCCTGTTTGTTAACCGTCTGCAGAACAAAATGATCGTAGCGATTCCAACTGCCTATCCCTCATTTGCAACCAAACCTGTAGCAGAGACAAAGTGATCCCGTAGTCCCAGCGGCCTCCTCCTTGGGATGGTGCTGTTCATGGGGTGCTGGGGGCCTTTCTGAAAGCGTGGCTCGGCTGTGTGGTGGCCAGTGCCCCCACCGTGGGCAGCCAGGGCATTCAGTCTACCTCGCCTGCCCCGTCCAGCTGAGGCTCCTGGTGTTTGTTGTCCCCCCACCTTAGAGTGTGGTTTGCTCCTGCCATCCTTTCCCACTCATCCCTTCTTTATCCTAAGTTGTGGTTGGTGGCTTCTGTCTCTCACTGTACCCTCAGAGGGTCCCATCTCAGCTTGAGAAGCAGGAGAGTCATAGTGACAAATGTCAGCGCAGAAACCAGAGGACTCCTATGCTTAGAAAAGTTGGCAAACCTGTCACCAAGGCCGCCTTGGATCCTGTGAGACCCCCCCCTCCTTTTTGAGACAGCCATACTCTCAAGTTCTTTCGAAGTCCTGGCTACCTGGCCCAAATACCTGCCCCTTTGATTTGTGGTGCCCGAGATTGAACCCAGTGCCTCACGCATGCTAGGCAAGTGCTCTACCACTGAACCAATCCCCCAGCCCACTTTCTAAGTTTTAAAAGCTTAGGTAAGTGCTTGGGAGAATAGACAGGAAGAAGATTCATAATTAAGAGCTAACCTAGAAAAAGATTCACACATACATGAGAGAGAGAAAGAGGCTGTACGGTTTGCCTAGGCAGGTGGGGCTCAGCATAGCAGAGATTTACCACGCCTCAGTCCAGTGTGAAGGCAAAGTGTGATTTCTGCAAGCCCAAGAGCACCTCGGAGACAGTAGAGTGCACTTCTGGGACGAGGAACCTGTCTGAGAACGGGGTGCATCCTCAGTGGTCTCCAAATGAGGAGGCCGTGGCGACCCAGGGGTATCAGTGAGAAAGCAATGCCAAGGACCAAATGGTCTCATCTAAAGCTTTGGCTACCTAAGTGCCCAGGAATTTGACATATTCCAAGGAAAAAGGAGGACCGTGAGTTGCGTGAGAATAAGGGTCTGTCTAATTATCGTTATGAGGTCTAGAGATGTAAATTGACTTATACCAGGAGTGAAGGATGGGGTTGGGGGAGAGGATGAAACAGGGAGGGAGGGACACTGAGACAAAGACACAGTATCAAGATGTAGACATCTGAGAAGGTGGGTAAAATGACTCTCAGGACCATCTGTCTGGGGAAGTGAGAAACATCCATTTGCCTTCAGTCAAAGTTAGCATCCCCACGGATGCTAACTCCCCCACACTTCCAGGTACACATGCAGGCATTGAGAGGTTCCAGTGGCGAGACCCTGGGGGAGGCACTGTCATGTAGCACGTGGAGCTGGCCACACCAAAATGATCATGGCAGAGGTGACTGGGAGACAAGAAGGAAGGCCAAGAAGATCTGACGTGCTTGGGAGACATCTGGTGCAAATCTATGCAGAAGTGTGTGCCATTGTCTCAGCTCCCACTCTGTAAAGGGGCCTCCACTTTTGTGCCATCAGGGTATGCTTGCTGCTTCCCTCAACTGGGGAGAAACAAGTCTTTTTTTTGGTGCTGGGGATCAAACTCAGGGCTTTGTGCTTGCAAGGCAGGCACTCTGACCACTGAGCTAAATTCCTAGCCCTGGAGAGGAACAAGTCTATCTCTTAGTGTCCCTCTCATGGAAGAAGCCAGCCTTGGTCTGCAAAGAGTGTGTCAGAGGGTTACTGGAACAACCCTCGGATGCTGCAAGGGGTACTAGGTCAGAGTGACACCCATCGTGTCCCTCCTCCACTACCTCTCCTGGGCTTCCCTCCTTCTCAGCCCACACATCGGATTGATTGAGCTGGTCATTCCTGGGTGGCTCAGCCCTTAGACACCCTTTTGAGGCCACAGTGGCTGCAAGTGCCCATTTCCCGTGATTGGTGGGTGTGGAAGTTCCGAGAGATCCCAGGGAATCCCCTAAATTCCAGACACAGTTTTCCACCTTTTTCAGCGCTCCTTCCTTTACTCACTAGTGCCTGGTGTGAGCAACCAAATGCCTGGTGGCACTGTAGGGTGTTCCTTTAGAAATGGCTTGCCAATGAAACGTATTCCAGGCCCTTCTTGCCTCGAACCAAGAATTGGATGGGCCAAGCCAAAAACAGTGCCAGAAGTTTATTTGTAAACGAAGGTAAGGGAAGAAATACCTCTGTAGAGTGAACTTGGGCTGAACAAAGAGAGGAAAGGACAAAAGCAAAAATAAAAATGCATTCTGAAGATCCAGAGTGGGCTACCGTGAGGAGTCACAATAGTGGACTCCTTGTGGTGTCTGCAGCCTTATGCTCAGTCCACATCTCGTGGGAACCCGTGAGAAGTTCCACATACAGGGTCCTGGGAATTATTTGGCGCTGTCCTGGAATCTTGTCATTGACAGGTCCCGCTTATTTTCCCAGCCAGCTTTGCCACACCCTACCTCCTCTATTGGTAGTAGTCACAGCTTTCGGTTTGTGGAGCAAAAACTGAGGAGAGTTCCCTTCCCCTCTTCAGGAACAGAGATCTCCAACAAGACAGAACTTAAACTCATGGGGAAGGCAGCACAAGTCCTGTGAGTGGCTTTCACTGGAAAGGATAGTAACAAGAGTTACTTTTGGTTTGCAGATCCATGTACGTATGACAAAACATCTTTATAAACAGATAAATCGTTACTTTAGTGCATGTATCTCATGTTGGAGGACACTGCCCATCCCTTTTGTATTTTCCCAGGCTGGACCCTTAGCTGTGCCTTTAACGAGCCATCGAAGCCGTTCTACCAGGCCACGACTTCTGGTGACTGAATTTGATAGTGAGACCAGTGGACCCCATGGTTATGGGTCCCTGTTACATTTGTTTTGTTTGTTGGTTGGTAGTTTTTTTGGGGGCCGGGGTACTGGGAACTGAACCCAGGGCTTCCACACCGAGCTACATCTCCAGCCCTCTTTTTATTTTTTGAGACGAGGTCTTGATAAATTGCTAAGTTACTCAGCTGGCGTCAAGCTTGTGATCTCCCTGCCTCAGCCTCCCAGAATGCTGGAATTACAGGCATGCATGTTCACCACCATGCCCATCTGCATGTTCTTTACAGTTAAATTGATCTGTTGGTCAGAGGCATTGTTGTTATTGAAGTTTTCATTAGAAGTGTCTATGTAAGAAAGAGGAATTTGCTTTTCTTTGACAAAGAGGAGGAGACTGCTTCAGCCACTGGGGACGACTTGGCTCACGGGGATTTGGAAGGAGGAACAGTTAAGAGTTCCAAACATCCCTGTCCCAGTACTCAGGTTCCCACTCACTTTCTGTCACTGCCAGGTCTCAGATGTAGGAAACCTATAAAGGCTGTGACTTCAGTGTTCTTTAAAACTTGGTCACCCTTACAGTCAAATCCTGGGCCTGATTTTCAGCCAGTCTTTCTCAGCACTGCAGAAGAATAAGGATCACCTTCAAGGCTTCCAAACAGATCTTCAGCTTTCACAAAGTGCCTTAAGTTGGCAGGTGACTGTTCTGGCCCTCTTTTGTTTTTTTTTCTTCTCGAGGCTTTCAGTGAAGAAAAGCCAGTTCATTCAATAATTCTTACAACATCATTGTCCTCTTACTGTTTCAGCGCCACGGCCAACAGATAACTCAATATCTTACCTTCTACCTGCACCTCACCCAAATCAACGATAGACAGACTGTGTAGTGGTTATGATACTGCCCCCACCCTCCTCCCCTGCCCCCTTATTACCAGGTATGGACCTTGTTGCTGCCATCTGACCGATGGGTAGTCCAGTCCCAAAATGTCGACCTGGCTGTTTTCTGGAGCCACTCTTGGTGCCAACAAATCTGTGTGTGGGTTTTCATGTGAGTAGTTTATTGGAAAGTGTGAGGCCAAGGGCCAGGAGTGAAGGACAGGGGTACACACAGCAAAGGAAGAAGAGCCATTGCAAGTGTGCATTATCAAAGTGGCTACATCCAAAAGCATTCAGTTGCTCCATCTTGCAAGGCAGTTTGAGAGCCATGTGAGATGTCTGAGGGCATCCATCTAGGGAGAAAAACAAGCATTCATCTGTTGTGGATTCCACTGGGCAGAGAATTAATTGCCCCATAAAGCATTAACAACTGCACCCTCTGGGATGCACCCGTCTAGGTGCTGGGCAGTTCTAGTAGAGTCCCGTGACCCAGCCGCATCAGAAGACAAGGCTTGATGCAGAAGGGAGAAGCCTGGGGCGCAGACCAAGGTGAAGTTCACTTAGGTTGTGTCCGCTGGAGCCAGAACATCGGCGGTGGTGAGATCAGCAGCCTGGTAAGGCCAAGAGCAAACGGAGCAGAGCAGGTGTGAGACACACACGCACGTCTGAATCCATGAACTGAGGTTCACTTCCAGTGCATGTTCAACCTAAAGTGTCCTGCACATCCTTTAAGCCTCAGCTTTCTCTTTACACAAAGAGCACAGCAACACCAGCTTCAGGATTGTTCTGCGACTTAGAAATCCTGTATGGACAGAGCCTGGTCATGACCCAGCTCAAATGACCTCTAAATACATACCGTGATATACATTAATCCATAATGATTACTATTATTATTTGTATCCGACTGCTCATCAGTCAGATCGCAATAACAATATTAATAATAATTAATACATAAAATTATTATTGGTCCACGTAAAGTATTTCCACAGGGGCCCAGTGTGGTGAGGCCAAAGTCAGGGTCTCCGTATATGCGCTGTGAATCGGGCTTCTCCAGACAGCAAGAACTTGCTCGCTCTTACTCTTCGGGGAGCCATCACTGTGTGCCTGGGGCCCTGGGGTGGCACTGCTGACCCCCAGACCACAATCACTCCTGGTCGCGGCCCTCGAAGCACTCGCGGGCCGACGGAAGCTGGCAAACAGGGACGGTTCGGGGGCGCGGTGTGGCGGAGGCGCGCTGGGGGACTCGGGGAGCGAAGGGTCCCGACTCGGGCCGGCGAAGCGGGCGGGGCAGGCGTGCTCGCCGGGCGCCGCCTACGGGAGGGACGCGGGTGACCGAGGCCCATCCCGCCAAGGCGGAAGTACGGGCGCCAACCACCGCGCTTTCCATCTTAACAGGCGGCATTCTGCTCCCTCTGCGCGCATCAGCGACCCTTCGCTGGTTAATTTCTATAGCCCAAACCCCAGAAGACTGGTGACGCGGTGACCTTTTTTCTTTTGGCAATCACCGTTTATTGCGCTAGCTTCTTTTTCCCTCAGGGGCACTGCAAACAAACAGTGCGGAAAGCCCGACCTCTTCTGAATTCCAGGCGCCCTCTGGAGCCGGGCGGGCGCAGCCGGACTCCCTTCGGCCCCGCCTCGCTCCGCCCCCGCGACGCCTGTTTCTTTAAGCGAGCGCAGCGCACCCTCGGGAGGGGCGGGGCCGGGACCCGGCCCGGGCTCTCCGCGCTGAGGTCTCTGGGAGCGTCGGCCCGGGACTGCGGCCCCTTTAAGAAGGCGGGGACTCTGCCCGGAGGAGGCGGGGCATCCCCCGCCTCCCGGATCTCCGGCTTCCGGCAACTCCGCGGGACGGAAGCGCTGGGAGCCTCTCAGGCCGGAGCGTCCCGGGTCGGCGGGGTGCGCGTTCGCGCGAGGTGAGGCGGCCTTGTCCGCGAGGCCGGTGCCCGGCCCCGGCGGCTCAGCTGCTGCCCCTAAAACCTGCCGCTGCTTCGCGGTGTCCCTGGCTGTGTGCGGAGCGCCTCACGCGCGTTGTCTCGTTAATGGCCTCTGCACTGTGTGAACAGGCGCCGTTATGAACCCGTTTTACAGATGAGGAAAGTGAGGCCCCGAGGAGCGCACACACAGCAGAGAAGGAACAGAATCGGGAGTCAAACCCAGGTCTGTCTGATCCCAGAGCCCGTGTCCTTAGCCACTGGCTGAACAGCTTTTGTTGTGTGGCACCTCTCCAAACTCAGCCTCTCCTCCCACATCCTGCCACGGAGGCTGCACCCCTCTGGTCCCTAAACAGTCACACGGTGGAACTTTGACCCGGAAGGCACTTGTGGACTACCAGCGTTAGTTTCTTGTTCTTTTGTTTTGTCTTTGAGACAGGGTCTCACTGTGAGGTCCAGACCTGCGATTGAACTTACTGTGTAGCCCAGGCTGGCTTCGAACTCGCAGCAATCCTTCTGCCTCAGCCTCCTGAGAACCAGGATCACAGGCATGCGCCGCCACACCTGGCAGTTTGTTTATAACAGTTTTATGTGTAGACCTATCAGACACTGACAAAGGAGACAAGGGCAAGCGGTACCTTTTCTAACCCTGAAATGCGCGTTGGTTGTAGATATCTTACTCTGTTATCTGATGAAGTGTACTTTTCTTTTCAGACGCCTGCACATTTTCCTCCTCCTAACTGGGAGAAGACCCACTGGCTGAATGGCAGCTGTGGATGACTTGCGATTTGAAGGTACAGCAGTTGTGTGTCCACCTGTAGGATGGCTATTTCCACAGTCACAGTAGTACATTTTCATTGCTTTACTGGCTTGTATGTTATTCCAAGCACGTGTAAGAGGCCGTTGGTCCATTCCAGCTGTTCCTTTTTGCCAAGTGACCCTTCAGGCAGGTGACTGGTATCATATATTTGATACAGCGGTTGCCTAGTGTTTTATAAACACACAGAGCTTAGTATATAGCACGTACTGTTCTAAGTGTTTTACACACAGTGACTCAGTCCTATCAGTTTTATAGTTATTTTATTCTCCATGGTTTTTGTTTTGTTTTGTTTTGTTTTGTTTTTTGGTGGAGATCGAACTCAGGGCCTTGTGCTTGCTAGGCAAGTGCTTTACCACTGGGCTACATTCCCAACCCCTGTTTTTGGTTTTTTGAGACAGGGTCTCACTCTGTAGTGCAGGCTGGCCTTGGATTCACTATGTTGCCCAGGCTGGTCTCAAACTTTGGGCAATATCCTCCTGCCTCAGCCTCCAGAGTGCTGGGATAACAGGTGTGCCCCACCATGCCTGGCTAACGTATTTTTTTTCAACAAGAAGTGGAGGCACAGAAAACTCAGGCAATTTTCCTGAAGACCACACAGTAAACCATAAAAGGAGGATTTGAAACCAGGCAGTCTGGCCTCACAGATTCTTTACTGTCTGAGGAAGAGGTGTGATGTCTGAAGAAAAATCCGCTTCTTTGACAAATATTGCCATCTCCATAATACATCTAGCCCCTGACCACTTGGAACACCTTCCACCTCTACTCCCACCATGTTCAGTGACACTTACCACCTTTTGTCCTAATTATAGCCGGTATTACTGTCCCTCTGGTTTCTTGCTTCCTCACTTGCCCCTCTATAGTGTATAATTTGCAGCCATAGCAATCTTTTTCTTTATTTTTTCATAGTAATCTTTTTTTTTAAATTTTATTTTAATGGTACATTTTAGATGTACATATTGATAACATTTATCATAGGGAATTTGTACCTGTACATGATATATCTTGTTGCTTCTTTTTTTCCCGTTCCCCTCCCCTCACCCCCTCCTCCCTCCCTATTTACAAAAGCTTTGTTTCCATTTTTTTCTTCCATTTCTTATTTCTCTTGACCCTCTGTTCCTTTCCCCCTCCCTTGTTCCCTTTCCCATTTGGACATTTCATAGTAATCTTTTTAAAACTAAGTTAGATCATGTTGTTCTTTGAAGACATTCCATTAGCTCCCATGTCACTAGGAGTGAGAGCCTGGGCTCCTTCTGTGACTTAGGAGGCCCCCAAGCAACCCAGCTTCCACTCTCCTGATTTCATCTGCTGCTCCTGCCCTTCCTCTCTGCCCCCGCAGCATGGCCTCTTCACTGTTTCTGGTACAGTCACAGTTCAGGATTTTTGCACCATCTTTCTGTCTGAGACATTCTTTCTCTAGATAACCACATGACTTGTTCCCCTGCTCTGTTCAAATCTTGCTTCATTAGAGAGACTTCCTTGGAGTGCTGTGCAGGAAAGTTCAAGCAGAAAGAACAGCATGTGCAAGTCCCTGAGGAGGAAAGAAGTTTGATTTTTTTTTTTCCACAAGATTGAAGGAAGGTCTGTGTTCCAGACCACAGATGGGGGGGTGGGTGGAGGGCTAGCAGTAGGTGAGGCTTGAGAGGAAGCGGGCAGCAACGCAGGCAGGGTTTATAAACTGTGTTAAGGACTTTAGTCCTTAGAAAAGAACACAGGGCTGTGGGAGTCGTAGAAGGCTTGCCTGAGGAAGAATGGTAGTGTTACATGAAATACCGGAGGTCAGGAGCCTTCAGGTAGAAGACAGCGTGTGAGGGCGGGAACAGAGGCACAACATGGCTAGGAGATGCCAGGATGCAGGAGCAGAGAACGTTGATGGCAGAGGTCAGCCACCAGCCTTGCTGCTCCAGTCAGATTGTGCCGTCTACTGTCCCTCCCCTGTGGGAGGCACTTCCTGTCCTTGGGTCTCGCCTGTCTCCCTGCTTTTGCATGAGATGCTTTCCCAGCCCCTCTGGCCATGCTCACCCTTTCTGGATCTCCAACTACTGTAGATGAGTTATCTTCCTTTGAGTCTCCTTGGCCTTTGTGTTTGTACAGTGCCACTGTGTTCCTCCTGCTGGCATGCCCTTCTCTCTGGTAAACTTTTTAAATATGTGGCTTAAGTATCTTCCTTGGTCTGATCCCCTCTGCCAAAGCTGTGGCTGTCTTTTTATTTGTTTTTGGTGGGGGGCTGCTGGGTGTTAAACTCAGGGCCTTGTGCTTACTAGGCAAGCACTCTACTACCAAGCTAAATCCCCAACCCCTTATGACCACCTTTTAAAATGGCAGTGCCCTGTCCAGCAATTAACGGTAGCTTCATGTGATACTCTCAACCTCTCTATGAGGTAGGTATGATCTGTATTTTATAGATGAAAAAAAAGATTCACTGGGAGTAATTTGTCCAAGGTTATGGGTCATGGACTTAGCTTTAACTTGAACAAAGAACTGTCTCATTCCAGACCCTCATGCTGCTTTAACAACCCAAATGTTGGCTGAGGCTGAAATAATTGTTACATATTAGCTGCAGATTAATTTTAGTCACTTTGGTTTTCTGCATAAAACTGTCAGTTTAGCTGAAGAACCCCATCCTATTGGCAGGCACTATGCCGTGCCTGTAGTGTTAATAATGCTACTGTTCCTTGGACCTTCAAAGGCTCAGAGCTGTCCTGAATTTTATTCAAGTACAGCTAAATAAAGTGTGTTAGGATGCTCAGAGACAGGCAGTCCGAGTCACTGCTGGCGGACTTAAATAGGTCAGATTCTTTGGAAAGCAGCTCAAGAACTTTAAACCTGGTAACTTAGTGATCGCACTGTAGGTGCTCATCCCGAGACTGATTAAAAAAGCCTTCTCTACAAATGTTCCTTGTATATTTCAAAGACTGTCATAATATGAGAAAAGTTTTGCGTGTCATCGCTAGTAGACAAAAGCAGGATACAAAATTGTTGGTACTTGGTACTTTGGAAACATGAGGTAAATATTTGTTGAATGAATGATAATCACTGGCGTGAGTCTCACTATGTAAAGAAAAGAAAATATAAAAGTGTTAATAGTGTTTGCCTTTGTGAGAAGGACTAAGAGCAGTTTTTAGTCTATTATTCTTTTTCGTCCTCATATTTTCTGTAGCAATCACATAGGACTTACTGAAAAAGATAACTTCCATTAAAATGTTTTCACTTCAATCAAAGAAGACAGGTTTAGATTGGGCCAGACACTTTGCTAAGGACTTGACTTAGGTAATATTCCAAACTCTCTCATCTATTTTTTTTTTTTTTCGTGATACTGGGGATTGAACCTAGGACCTTTGCACTGAATTATATCCCCACCTCTTTTTGTTCTTTATTTTGAGCCAGGGTCTTGCCAAGTCACTAAGTTGCTTAGGGTGGGCTCGAACTTGCAGTCCACTTGCCTTAGCTTCCCAGAGGGCTGGGATTACAGGCATGCGCCGCCAAGCCTGGCCACTCCCCACATTCTGTAGAGTAAGTGTTATTCTCTCTGTTGTGTGGGTAGGAACACTGAGGTTTATATACTCTGGCTCATGCAGTTAGTAAGTAGCTGAGCCAGGACTGAAATCCAGGTTTGACTCCAAATTCTGTTGTCTTTGTAATCATTGTTCATTGTCAGATTGATTTCTAGGTGAGTGGTTTTTCCAAGCCTGTGGCTGTCAGTCTTGACATGGTCCATAGTAAAGCCGAGATTGTAACAACCGTCTTTCAATGAAAGTGTAGCATTTCTAATGTGTTAAGGTCCCTGAAGCCCTTCTGCTGTACTTGGTTTCAGAATTTGGTGATGCACCCACTTCCCCAGGAGCAAACCCAGATGCCACCACAATAAGCATTGAGGATCCTGGCGAAACCCCGAAACATCAACCAAGACTTCCAAGAGGCTCAGGGAGAGAAGAGGATGATGAGTTACTGGGAAATGATGACTCTGACAAAACCGAGGTTTGAATTTAACTTTGGATTCTTTTCTTTGAATTTTTTTTTAGAGCTTGTGTACGTACTTATTCACTGCACCAGGTACAGTGCCAGGCAGTGGCCACACAAGAGCAAATGACTTGTGGCCTTCACCTTGGTGGCAGAACAGGCAAATGGACCATTATCATCGGTGGGAAGCAGTGGTGGAGGACACACTGGGGGTCAGGAGCAGAGAGCAGGTCAGGAAAGCTTCCTGGAGGAAGTAAGTGGGTGTGCATCTGATGAAAGAGGAGGAAGTGGCCAGGGGAGGGAGGTGGGCAAGGGGAATGGTCTTGGTGAAGGCAGAGGTGGGAAAGAAATGGTACCGATGTTGTTGGCTAACATGAGTCCTTGCTTTAGTAGAAATGAAATTAAAGCAAAAACACAAATTCACAGGGAAAAACTTTCAGTGGAACATTGGAGGGAGGAAAGGAAGGGACTTTAGCTTAGATAGCTGGAGAGGGCACATTCTGATACTGGGGTTCAGACTGGCCCATCTGCAGAGGCAGGAGTTCAGCTCTTAAGGATTAGCTGGTGGGCTGATGTTAATCATTGTCTCCATCCTGGTGTCATAGTTCTGGAATCTTTATGTCTGAGGGATGATTTTCTTTCCAGGAAAAGATTGTCTCTGTCTGCGGTGGTCTTGGTTGAGTGGGGCTGCACCTTTCCTGAAATCCAGGTGATCATGTTACTGGCTTTTGGATCCCAAAGAAATTCTGTTCATGTTTTTAGTATCCTGAATAAAGAATTGGGCAAGACACACAGATAAAGTAGCAAGGAAGTACATTGTTTGAAGGTGGAAAAGAAGTACACTGCGTTCAATTTTACTAGTAAATCTAGGACACTGTGGGACAATTACAAAATCATCATTGAATATTTGCCCTTCATTATGACATGTCAAAGTAGGAGTAAAGAACCCCTGGGCCGGGGATTTAGCTCAGCGGTTAAAGTGCTTGCCTTGCAACCACAAGGACCCGAGTTCGATCCCCAGCACCAAAAAAAAAAGAAAGAAAAGAAGCCCTGACTAGGACTCCTCTTAGCTCCAGTTATGGGTCTCATGCTAGAGGAGGGTTTTCCAAAGAAAGAAGTTAAAACAGAGTAAGCCGCCTCTGTTTCTAAAAGGAATTGAATTTGCCTACCCATGGTGTCCAGGGTCACCAAGGGTTTCTTGCAGGAGATGGAGCTGGAGATGGCTGTGGACAGGGGCATTGCAGTTTGTCCTGGCTCCTCTGTCCTCTTTGTCGTAGTGGAAGGTGGGGCTTTTGGCTGGCCCAGCCCCTCTCTGAGAGTGACAACACTCAGTCCTCCAGTGCCATGAATCAGGCACATCAGCTGCCTGACACAGAGCAGGCCGCAGACGATGGCCTGGTGCAGTAGTGTGCCCATTGTTCAGTTTCCTTGCATTTAAAGCAGGAACTCTTTCCTTGATTAGTCCTGTGTTTTCCCTTGGATAACTTGGGTGTGCACAAAGCATTGCTGATTACAGCAGCCATAATTTAGGCCTTTTTTCTTGGTTCCTCTCCTTTTCATTCTCCTCCAGATCCCAATTGTTGAACACAGAAAAGGCCATGTCCAACAGTTGGGTCTAGGGGCCTCAGGGCCCATCTGAAGTTTTTGTAATTTTTGCCGAATGTCTGGAGCTGATGGGACCACGTACAGTGTTCAGGAGCTCAGAGTTGTCCTGGATTCTGTGTTCTGTGATGTGCTCTGGGTCTCATACTGACAGGTTATACCTCCTTGCTTCACTGGACTTGGCTCAGTCTCCTACTCATCACAGGTTTAGGACAATGGCTCTGGCCTTCTGGGTGTAGCTGAATGTCCCTGTAAACCTCTTATTTTGGTGACGTCAGTCTCTCAATCTTTTTTTTTTTTTTCCCCAGTGACAAGGTCTTGTTACGTAGTTCAGGCTGGCCTTGAACTCACTGTGTAGCCCAGGCTGACCTCAACTTGTAGCTCCTGGGTATCAGGTCCTCTTTCTGAAACTCCATGAAATTTAAAAATAAGTACTGAATTTTATGTTAAATTAAATGGTGTGATATAGTGAGTGTTGTGACACAAACTCAGATTTAAGAGCCTGAATTTGAATCCTGGTCTTGTCAATAGTGAGATGGTCTTGAGGAGGGAAGCTTAACTTCCCTGAACCTGACTTTCCTCATCTGAAATAGTAGAAAAGGAATCTGTTGAGTCTTGTGGTCATTTTCATCATGAAGGCTAATTTTTCTCAGTGTTTAAATGTTCCCATCCACCAGTTAAAGTCCCTTACTTGCATCATCAAATGTAATCCTTAAAAAACAATAAACAAACAAAACCCATGGCCCGCTGCTTTGGCACACACCTATAATCCCAGTACTCTGTGAAACTGAGCCAGGAAGACTGCAAGTTCAAGTCTAGCCTGGGCAACTTAGTGACTTAGTGAGATCCTGTCTCAAAATAAAAAATAAAAACAGGGCTGAGAAATGTAGCTCATTGTGAAGGCCCTGGGTTCAATCCCCAGTACCCGGGGCAGGACAGGGGGAGATCCCCTTGAACTGGGAACTGTTTTTATCCTCATTTTATAAATGAGAAACTTGAGGCATGGAGTTTAAGTAACTTTCCTCGACGCAACTGGCAGGTAGCAGATGGAGCTTTAAAGTGAGGCCATCTGAGTCTAGAGCCTATGTTTCTCGCTGCTAGACTGTATACAAGAGGGAACATATGTTAAATGCATATCAGAGTGGGTTCTCTCAGGTACAGGAGTGTTACTCCTGTAGCTGAGTGTGTTAGGGTTCTCTAGAGAAAGAGGGCCAATAAGATATGTTTGGAAAAGATTATATATTTTAAGGAATTGGTTTAAGTGATTGTGGAGACTTGGCAAATCCAAAATCTGATGAGGGAAATCAGCAAGCTGGAGTCTCAGGAGAGGTACAGTTGAGAGGCCATCTGCTGAGAATCCCCCTTGCTGGGGAGAGGGTGGGGGTGGTTGTGGGTAGGGTGTGGCTGACTTTTTATTCTAGGTCAGGCCTTCAGTTGTTTGGCTGAGGCCCACCCACATTATAGGAGGCAATCTGCTTTATTCAGTCGAACAATATAAATGTAATTCTCACCCAGGAACATCTAGGCGAATGTTTTACCAATATCCTTGCATCATGGCCCACACTAGTTGACACATGAAATTAGTATCACACTGAATAACAGCAGGAATCAGTGTTTAAAAAGAAACGTAGATAGGGCTGGGGATTTAGCTCAGTGGTTAGAGTGCTTGCCTTGCAAGCACAAGGCCCTGAGTTCAATCCCCGGCACCAAAAAAAAAAAAAAAAAAGAAACGTAGATAGGCATGGTGTAGGGTGTGGTAGTGCACTATAATCCCAGCCCTCTGGGAGGCTGAAGCTGGAGAATTGCAAATTTGAGCCCAACCCAGGCAATTTAGTTATTGAGTGAGATGCTTTCTCAAATTAAAAAAAAAAAAAAAGGACTGGGTGAAGCTCAGTGGGAATGTTATTGGGTGGCTCCTTCTAAAAGTGGCTTGTCAACTAAATGTTACCAGATTCTGGATTACTTGCCTCTTCTGGAGTTGGATTACAGGTTCTTCTTGTTTTGAACAAAGAATTGAACGAAATGAGCAAAAAGCAGTGGTAAAGTTTATTTGAAAAAGTAAAAGTGAAGAGTAAGAGAAAAACTGGCTCTGCAGAGCGACCTTGGGCCAAGTAAGAGGACAAAGCAAGATAAAAGAACACTCTGGAGAAATCAGTGCAGGCTATCATGAGGAAAGCCACGATAGCAAGCTCTTCTTGGCATTTGTGTCCTCTTATACTGTCTAAATCCCTAGAAAACCCACAAGAACTTCTACATATGGGTCCCGAGGGGCGGTGCTGGGAGCCTACATCTCAGGCTGACATCAGGTCCAGACCATCCTGTTGAAAAACTGCTGGAGTTCTCTCAGGAAGTCCATGTGCAGGGCTTTGGGAACTGTTGTCCACATGTTTTCCGGGATCTTGTAATTAACAGGTTACACCTACTTCCCCAGCCAGTTCTGCCACGCCCTGATCTCCTATATCATTTAGTCCTCCTACTATAGTGGCTATTCCAGTTGCTATGCCCAGACCCTGTAGGAGAGGAATGAGTTCTATGGCTTGCTTGGTTCTTGTCCTGGTGGCTACAGGAACTGGAAGGGATTGGTTATTAGGTGCTATATTGATGTCCAGGGCCAGACAAAAAAAAGGTGCATGTTTTTATCCAGTTTGTTAGAAGACACAAATAGGAGTTATTGCCACACAGGAAAAAAGTCCCTGAGTCTTTTTTTTTGGTGCTGGGGATCGAACGCGGGTCCTTGTGCTTGCAAGGCAGGCACTCTAACCACTGGGCTAAATCCCCAGCCCCACCCTGAGTTTTAAGACAGAAATTATTTTCAAAAGTAAATATATGTGTGAGCTGATTTCATTTTCCCAGACAGATAAAGTCCTTGCCAGTGTACTTCTAGTCAGAGGCTGGAAGAGCCCATAAGAAGTGTCTGGAGTAGCTCGGGGCCCTATAATGAGCCTATGGACCATGGTGACAGTACTATCCTGCCCATGGTAGAAGGCATCATGTAGTCACTTAATGACTTTGTGACTTGCCATTGTAGTCCTTGCAACAAGAACAGCCAGGGTCTCATGGGCCATCGTTGGCTCTTTTGGACTCCTCCCTCATCATGAGTCACCAGAAGCTCTTCCATAGAGTACCCTGTCTCCAAGTTAAGATCTTGAAATTAGACCATGGGGAGGGTTATTGATGGGATGAAATTATTTGGAGGGCAGCCTATTTGACAGCCAGATCTGTGTCTGAATTTGGGAGACAGGGTCCAATGAGGCTTGATGTCCTAGCCGTGAATAACTGCTATCTTGCTAGGGAGATTTACTGCCTTGAGGAGGCTGAGGATTTCTGGTCCATGTTTTATTAGTGACTGGAGGCTGGTCAAAAGTTCCTAATTTCTTTTCTTTCTAAATGACAGCATATGTATGTAAAAGCAAGAAGACATACTCGTAGTCAGTGTATATTGGCCATCTTGCTCCAGGCAAGTTATAGAGCCCAGAAGGTGGCCATAAGTTCTGCTTTTTAGGCCGAGGTCCCAAGAGGGAGTCCTTTCGTTGATGGCCTGCTTGGGCTGACTGTGGCATACCCTGCCCTCCTAATGCCATCCTTTACAAAACTACTGCTGGCAGTGAACCATGTGCTTGCCATTCCCAGCAATGGCTGGTCCCTCAGATGGGGGCAGCGGGCCTAATTCTGGTCAGTGGTTTGTTCACATTCCCATTGGTTATTTAGGAGGAGAGTGACTGGGTTTAGAACTATGCAAGACTGAAGAGCGATGTCTGGGTTTTTTTATAAGGTTGGCTTAGCATTTAGTGAGCCTTTCTCCAGTCATCCACAAACATCCTTTGAGTTCTAACAGGGTCTTAATCTGGTATGTGATTAGAACTGAGAGCTTTTGTCCCAATGTTGTCTTAGAGCTAAGCACCATAGCAGCTATTGCTTGTAGGCAGCTGGGCCAACCTTGAGCCAGCCCATCTAATTATTTGGAAAATTAGGTCATCAGCTAGGTTGCTGGGTCCAGACACTAGGATAATACTACAGTGGGTATTCCTTGTTTCTCAGCCATGAAGAGAGAAAAAAGGGCTTAGTTAGGTTTGGGATTTCTAATGCCGAGGCCTGCATCAGGCCTATTTCATGGCCTGGAAAGCCTTCTTAGCAGCTGGGGTCCAGTCCAAGGATTCAGTTTCTCGTCTCCTACTTGCTTCATATAAGGGTTTAGCTATTGCTCTAAGGTGGGATATCCATATGTGGCAGAAGCCAACCATTCTCAAGAACGCCTTCGGTTGCTGTGTAGACTCCAGAGAACTCAGTTGCCAAACTGCCTCTGTTCTCCTCCAGGACTGTTGTCTCTGTCCTGGTGTTAAACATCCCCCAGGTAGATCACTTTTTGTGGAGAAATCTGGGCCTTATGTTGGGACACCTTGTAACACCTCTTCACTGAACAACTGAAAGTCTTAGTGGTGTTTTGATCAAATAACTCCTTGGTGGGGCTACAAATGAAGAGGCTATGTACGTAGTGTATTAGGCCTCCTTTCTCAAGCTTTACTTCTCTACGGTCTAGAGCTAAGACCTGTGCAAACAGGTGGGGGCTGTCTCTAAACCCTTGAAGCATGGTGGTCCACATATACTGTTGGCAGAACCCAGTTTGGGGATCCTTCCATTGAAAGGCAAATGAGTACAGTATTGGGAGCTGGGATCCATGGGAATAGAAAAGAAGGTGTCCTTGAGATCAAGGACAGAGAACAGTTAGTATCTCCTGAAATCTTTGCAAACAGGCTGTGTGAATCTGCCACCACCAGGTACCACTGCCTCATTGATGATTCTGAGATCTTGTACTAGGCAATATTTTCCTAATGGCTTGACTACCGGTAAAATGAGTGTGTTGCTCAGAGCGTGGCATGGCTACCTGTAGCTAAAAATTTATCAATAATGGACTTTAGCCCCAGCCTGGCCTTTTATGAGGGTATAGGTTAGGGTCCTTGAGATGAATGATTATTAGAGTGGCCTTGACACCCCACCCTGGGGTGCCATTGTAGTATGTTTGGGGATCAACTCCCTGCAGAGGAATCAGACCCAGTGGAGCCAGGTTGGCTGAGTCCCTGGTAAGTAGGACACAGTGTTGCCAGAGGTTCAGGTGACAGAGTGACCCTGTGCAGGAGTGTATGTCTTCCAGTTACTGGTGTGGGTCATTTTGGTATTGTATAACATGAAGGCAGCTTAGAAAAGGAAATCTCCCAAGCAACAGTTCAGAGTGGGAAATCCCTCCTCTGGTGACAAGAGCCCTTATCTGTGTTCTGAAAGGCTTGGCAAGGACTTGGCATCTTTTGAGGGCATTCCTTTGCCCAGTTTCTCCATTGCTTGCACCCAGACTTGCCTCTGTCACCCTTCCGACCACCTCAGTTCATGAGCCGTAGCCATTAGGACCAGCATGGCTTTAGCCTGCCTTTTTTCCTTACTCAATTCCCATTTGTCCTCTTCTTTGTCACAGTTGTTAAAGACTATGTAAGCACATTGACCAATTTACTTATCCCAACTTGTGGGGCCTCTTGGAGTTTTTGGAGCTTCCTCCTAATGTCTGGAGCTGACTGTCTAACAGAATATTGCCCTGGAATAATTTAGCCCTCTCTAGACTCTGAGTTTAAATGAGTATATTTATGCAGTATACAAAATTAGTATATTTACGGCTCTTCAGGCTGGAGTTGGAAAGCTGCTAGATTTGCTTCAGAGGCCTGACTGATATACTGAGCTTATCATAATTTACAGACATGAGCATGTCCTTGCACATACCAAGTATAACCTTCATTTGGTTTCTCCACCTGCAGTGTTATAATCCTATCTGGGCCCTTCTTGGAGCCCAAATAACATATCACTCAGCTGATTGCCACCACATGAGGCTACCAAGACCTCATTACTGGCCTGTTTTTGTAGCTCTCATGATTCTCTTTCTGTTGCTGTGCAGCAAGGAACAAGGATAAACTGGACATCTTGCTAGGTCCGATCAAAAGCCATGGTCAGGGTACTGAATCTGTCAGCAAACTTCTGAGGATCTTCAGAGAATTTACCCAGTTTCTCTACACTTGCCACTTCTTGAAGGGGTGGGATGGTGACAGGCTTAGATGTTGAGTTCCCCAAGTCCAGCCCCTTATGGACCTAGCATGGGGTAGGCTCAGGAGGTTGTCTTTATGCCCTGGGAACATTGATGGGGTGCAGGTTGGTAAGGAGGTAGCCTATTGTTGGGAAGAGACTGACAGGAGAAGGTCCTCAGCAGTGTCAGCTCTTGAAGAGGTATTAGTTCTGTGGCAGGGTTGGCAAAGATCAGGCTTTTGGTAGAGGCCCATGAAGACTTGGACATAAGACACCTCTGACCTTTTTCCTTGTCTCTTAAAAACAAAAAACGTCCAGTTGGAGTGTGGTAATATACTTCAGAAAGCTGTTTGGGGGCCACACCTCCCAATCACCAAGTTGGTACATAGATCCTGCCTCATTACACAGGAATATAAGATGTTCACTTCCTGAGGGTCTGGGGGTTGAATTTATCCCTGCATCTTAGAAGGCATCCAAGCAGGGAGTCACGTAGAACAGATGAGGCATTCCCCATGATGGATCTGTGGGCAGAAGGAATAAGTGTTAGGTTGTGGGAACCTTACAGGGTGTCTCATGGG
Source organism: Hystrix cristata (assembly GCA_004026905.1). Classification (NCBI taxonomy): domain Eukaryota; kingdom Metazoa; phylum Chordata; class Mammalia; order Rodentia; family Hystricidae; genus Hystrix; species Hystrix cristata. The sequence continues at coordinate 72,785 of PVJO010004832.1, forward strand.
TCATTCTCTGACCTGTTCGGCCCCAGGGCATCCCCTGGTAAAGTCAGACTCCTTGAGATTCAGATGTCAGGTATCTCTGGCCTTATGTGGGCACCAGTGCCACTTCGTTTGGACTTTTGGATCTTCGTCTTTGGCCACAACCCATCTCCCACACAGGGGTCTGGAGCAGGGATACCCTACTGCCTGGACACCTCTAGCCAACTACAGAATCATCTAACTTTAAGGCATGCCTGTCTGTGGAGGTGTAGTAAGTGCTTCCTCCTGAGAGACTGCAGTGAAGCCCTGATAAATTTTCCTGCTTCTTGGGGACCCTGGCTGAGTAATTTGACAAATGGTCTTTGATCACAATCCAGGGGAGCAGGATTCCTGGGTCCTGATAAATTTTTGCCCCAGCCTTTACAAGTAGGAAAGGTGGAATTTGCTTACTTACAAAGGGCTGAGGAAAGTCTAATGGGTGAGGGGCCCAGTAGATGGCAGTCTAAGAACTGGGAATGGGATGAGTTGCTAGGGAAAGAGACCAATAAAACTGGGAAGGCCATCTGAAGCACTATTACCCTGGGAAAGGTGGGATTCTAGACCCTACCGCTGCCACTAGCCCAGGGAGGACCTAGCTTTAAAACTTGAGCTCTTATACAGTCCCTACACCCCTCCCTAACTCCTTTTCTGCATCCCCAACTCCCTGCATTCCCACTAAGCCACATACAAAAGAATAGGAGTTTCCTGGCAGGTGAAAACTTCAAAGTGAAAGATCAAGGAGTTTTCAGAGGAGGTAAAGGATCCTGGGTGTTTGCTTCATGAGGGATGGGAATGGAGAGTGAGAAGGAATGGAAAGAACAGTGTAGAGGGCCTCCCTCAGGCTAAGATGTTTAGGTTTAGGAGACTCTAGCGACTGAGAAGGAATCCCCAGGCTTCAGGGGTTTGTGGCAAAAGAGAAATCGCACAGACATAAATTCTGAGCAATGTATGGAAGTTTTCTTGCTTCTGGCAGAGCCTAAAAACAGGAAAGAGAAGAGAAGAAGTACAAAATTTTCCCAAAAGGGGCCTTATCTCCTGGCTGGCTCGCCAATGTTTCTGTGGGTGATGGAGTCTGGGACAGGTACCTAGGCTCTTGTGCGTGAAGAATAAAGAATTGGATGTGGTGTACAACTTAAGGGAAAAGCAGCCGAGTTTATTAAGGCCTTAGTATACTCAGACTGAGTGGACATGAGTCTGCATAAAGAAAATGGCACAAGCACTGAGAACATAAGTATAGGGATTAAAATGTTACACCAATTCTGGGGCGCTGCCCTTTGGGGTCTTCCAGAGTGTGGCTGACAACATGATTGACAGGGTGCTGAGTCACGTCAGCTGTGTCTGTTGTGCATGTCCTTTCCCATAATTCACTCTGTTATAGTTGGATATAGGAGATAGAGTTTGTGTGCGTGAACCTTCAGTGAACTCCAGGTGAAGAAAGGTTATTGCAGGTCATGTTGGCAAGTCTTGTGCACATGCATCCTGGTTTGGAATTTTGGAATTTTCCAGAGCAGGCTTAGAGGCCTCTGCTTTTCTTTTTTTTTTTTTTTTTTTGGTGCTGGGGATCGAACTCGGGTCCTTGTACTTGCAAGGCAAGCACTTTAACCACTGAGCTAAATCCCCAGCCCTGCCTCTGCTTTTCTTATCTCTGCCTCTGTGTAGTAAGTCTTGGGACAAAGGTCAGAGAAGGGTCATTGGCCCTGGAACATTGCTCAGCTTCAGGTCCCCACAGCCTCAATTTCATTATCTATATTACTGTCTCAAAATAAAATCAAAAGGTCTGGGGCTGTAGCTCAGCGATTGAGTGCTTGCATGGCATGCACAACCCTCTGGGTTGTTCCCCCAGTACTGGGGGGAAAGAAGGGGAGAAGGAGTTGGTAGTCATGACATCAGGTCTGCGCCTTCAGTTAGAGAGCTATGTTGTGGGGACTGGCGAGACACTCTCAAGGGCTTCCTTTACTCTGGAAGTTTGGTTTTCTTCCTTCTTTCTTTTCTCTTCCTATCAGATTAGTAATATTTTTAATACTTTAGCGTGAATCAGGATATCAGATTTTTGAGACTGCAGGTGACAGTAGCAGGAAGGATCTTGAAGTGATGGGACAGGTAAAGATAGTTACACCAACTGCCTTTTCTGTGTGTACTAAGAGAAATTGTACATAATAGGGACAGTGATCCCAGGGCCGCGTGCATGCTAGGCAACACTCCACCGCTGAGCTAGTCCCCAGCTCCGTATTTCCTCCCTGTTTTCCTATGAGGTAGATCTTGTTAACTGTACAGTAACTTGCAAACAAGTTCCATTCTAGGAGGATTGTTTCTAAGTTAGATTTGTTTGTAAGTCAGCACAGTGACTCTTACACAGTGTATCTGTGAAAGTTCACAACTCTAATGTTTCTAAGTTTGGGGCTTAGTGTGCTTTTTAGTTAAGGGAACTAAACTGGAATGGAGTCTAATGATTTACCAGAGCAGGGCCAGGATTTGAAAGCTTCTGGTGTGACTAACTGATGCTTGTTTCTCTGTCAGGCTAGGAATGGGCCATTGGCTACTGCCGAGTTGGTCATTGAAGAGCCTGGAGTTTTATACATTTTGGTTTCTCCTCAGATCAGTGCACGCTCTCTTTCTGAGCAGCCGGAATTAGGAAATTGCTTCTGGTGCGTTTTTTTTCCCTCTGTGGTCCGAAGGACCAAACCCAGGGCCTTGCCCATGTTAATCACACACTCTGCCTCCGGGCTAAGTCACCATCCCTCACTGTGTTTTGTTTTTACCTCTGACAGTTACTTGCTGGACAGAAGAAAAGCTCTCCCTTCTGGACATTTGAATATTATCAAACATTCTTTGATGTGGACACTTACCAGGTTTGTAAACCGGTTTCATCCTTCCTTTTACATGAGGAAGATGTGTTCTTCTGTGATTAAGCAGTCAAATCATGGGAAAGTCTTTCTGAACTGAAAGAGGTCTTAGAAAAATAAAGGGTTACCACTTACATGAAAATACTATCAGGGGCTGGGGATTTAGCTCAGTGGTTAGAGTGCTTTTGCCTTGCAAGCATGAGGCCCTGAGTTCGATTCCTAGTACCAAAAAACCCAAAAAAAACAAAACAAAACAAAAAATACTATCAGAAAAGCTCAAGTAACTGAGTTTCAGTTTTGTCTTAGACAGATTTATTAAACTTACAAGAAAAAGTACTGTACTGTGTAGAATTACTGCTATGTTGTTTTCCAGGTCTTTGACAGAATAAAAGGGTCTCTTTTGCCAATACCCGGGAAAAACTTTGTGAGGTTATATATCCGCAGCAATCCAGATCTCTATGGTATGTGTGGTGCTGTTTTGATTCTTTACCACATAATAGTTAAACTTGGCTAAATTTGTGAGTTGCCTAAAAAGGTGGAGAATTGCATTGTTGGTGGGGTCTACACTGTTCTATATTTATTTGACTCGTCTGAGGTTCAGTAGCAACCCTTGCAAAGAATTTAGGAGAAAATGCAATTAGGTATTATATTAATGCCACAATAACAAGCACTCGTACGCTTGTCACATCTTCAAATGATATTACAGGCTTGAGACAAATGGAGTAAAACTGTGGATTTTACTTTGTAGAGAATTTGCTGGCTGGATAACTGGAGAAGCCAGTAGGAAAGAGTCCTACTCTTTCGTTGGTACACTGTGTTCAACTCTGCCCTCAGATGGGCTGGTTCTCCTGGGATTTGGTCACTAGCCCTGGAAGTCTGAAACACGGAGGGGCCAGGGGACAGCTGTCATTCCTGACCCCTCTGCTGCCTGAGAAAAACTCCAGGGTCCCCCGAGAGCTTCTGAGGAGAAGGCCCACGACAGTGGCCCCCTGTGTCTGAGGGGAATATACAGCTCTCTCAGATGCTAGACCAGATTCTAGATTCTTCATGAAGCAGGGAGAGTATCCAGGATCTAAAAACAAGAAAAAAGGAACTGCTCTTTGGAGGTTGGGAGGCTCCCTTCTGCTCAGCCCATGTACCTTATGATGGTTCCAGAAGATCCTCTGGGATTATGGGAATGATTCCTGGACACCCCAGGAGTGTGGTGCAGAAGCCATTGTGCTGCCAGGCCTGGTGGCACATGTCTGTAATCTCAGCACTGGGGAAATTGAGGCAGGAAGGTCACCTCATGATGACTGCATGAGGTCGAGGCCCACCTGGGCTACACAGTTCAAGACCAACCTGAACTACATAGTGAAACCCTGTCTCAAAAAAAAAAAAAAAAAAGCCACCATGTTGGCTGTGTGTGCCGCTTATTCAAGAGTGGCCAACATGGTTTCCCGGCTCTCTCATTGCTTCTTATTTCCAGCCTGGATATTTCTGAGGAGCAGCTCTGTGTCTGAGGAATGTGTGTCTCCAGTGGCTGGTAGGCACCTTGGCACAGAGCAGCTGCCCAGCAGTTTCCAAGCACCTTACCGTGTGCCGGGTCCTGTGCTAGCTGGAAGACTTTGAGGCAAGGCTGTTGTCCCCCGCCCTGGGGAGGAAGAAGAGAACTGACCTCTGTTGAGCACCGCACGGTTACCGAGTGTAGACATAAACACTATTGTATTATTTCACAGTATTTTATTTTATTTTATTTTATTTTTTTGTGTGTGTGGTGCCGGGGATCGAACTCAGGCCCTTGTGCTTACAAGGCAAGCACTCTAATCACTGAGCTAAATCCCCAGCCCCCTATTTCACAGTATTTTATTTTTTATGTTCCAAGGTTGCCTTATCTTACAGAGGAGGTTTAGGGAAGATAGTCAGCCATGGTCACAGAGTTGGCCATTGTAACAGTAACAGTGAACACAACTCTGAGTGTTTATTCCATATGTGCCAGACGTTGTTGTGGGGCGGAACCCTTATTAACTCATTTACCCCTCTGACAGCCCTAACTTTACGAGGCAGGTGTTATTATTGTCTTCATTTTGTAGACAAGGACCCTGTGTCATGGAGGCCCAGCCACTTGCCCAGCATCGTATGGCTAGTGCGCGGCTGAGCTCGGTTTCTAGATCAGCACCACAGCTCATAATCCACTGTTATGCTATGCTGCCTCTCCTGAGAAAGCCAGATTTGAGCCGAAGTTTGCGTCCCTCCGTAACACTAGTACCCTCATGAGCTTTTATAGGTGGTTAAAAATCAAGAAAGCGTTCTACAGCAGAGGGCCTTGGGGGATGGGCAGGAGGCAGGTGGTCAATAAATAGATGAGAGATGTTCCAGTATGCAGAGTCTGAGGAGAAAATGGATCAATTAACTACCTTTCAATTTAAAGTGAATGTTTGTGTATAACAAAATAACTCTTAAAAAAAAGTAAAAACAAAACACAGAGCAGAAGAAATGCATTTGCAATGCACATAACCACCAAAAGATGATAAGCAAGAACTACAGATTTTAGGAATTAAACAGCTGGGGGAAAATGGACAGTTCACAGAACAGGATACCCAAATGGTCAATAAAAACATAAAATGTTTAGTCCCATCCGTTCAGGGAAATAAAAACCGAAACAAGATATGTATGCCTCTCATTTTAGCAAGCATATAGAGGTTGGCTTGTCTTTAGTCATTTATTCAATTAATGCAACAAACATTGAATACTTACTAGTCCAGATACTTTAGATACAACAGTGAATAAAACAGATAAAAATTCCTGCCCTTAAGTAGTTTATAATCTAATGAGTTTACCACTAAACAAAGAAAATAAGTAAAAGTATATATAGTAGTTTGCTAGTTTCAAGTCTAAGGTGAAAATTTAAAAGCACAGTCAGGACCTGAAATGTTTGTGTAGGCGGGTAGGCTAGAATTTTTAAAAGGTGAGTTTTGAGTAACATCTGGAGGAATTGGGAATGATTCGTATAGATCCCAAGAGAGAGAACATCAGAAGCAGCAGGGCCCACCAGTGCAGAGACTCTGAGGTAGGAGCCGGCCTGCTGTGCTCAAGAGCAGCATGGAGATTAGTGTGACTGGTCTGCGGACAAGAGGGTCTAGTAGATCAGAGAAGCAGTGTGGACAGGCAGACGCAGGTGGATCCAGCCCGTGGCCTGTGGCTGGCCTTGAACTCACAAGGTAGCCCAAGCTGGCCTCAGACTTGCAGGATTCCTTCTGCCTCAGTCTCCCATGTGCTGGGATTATAGGCGTGCACCACCATACTTGGGTTTGTTTTTTTTTTTAAAGCAGGATCTTGCTAAATTGCCTGAGCTGGCATCAGACTTGTGATCTTCTGCCTCAGCCACTAGAGCTTCTGGGACTACAGGGATTACATTCAGCCCCAAGTCAGATTTCATAAGCACTGATGCTAAGTGTTATCAAGGACATAGAGCAAGCAACAGAAGATTTTTAATAATTCTGGTGGATATGTAAACAAATTAGAGCACTATGAAGGTGCTCAAGTCTACAACTTACCAGTTCTATGCCTAGATACATAGAAACTCATATATATACAAGGTGACATAGAGAAAAATATCATTCACTGTAGTATTGTTGCTTGTAACAGCAAACTTTTGAAAATCACCAAAGTATTAGTCAGCAAGAGAATGGGTAAATCGTGGTATATCCCTGCACAGAATTCTCCAGTTTTGTTTTGTTTTGTTTTGTTTTGTTTTGTTTTGTTTTTTGGTGCCGGGGATCAAACTCAAGGCCTTCTGCTTGCTAGGCAAGTGCTCTAACCACTGAACTAAATCCCCAGCCCCCAAATTTTCTAGTTGTTAGAGTGAGATCTTTATACAAACATCAATGTAGGTAAATCTTGGAACAATGGCAGTTTGGGAGGGGTGGTTTGAGACAGGGTCTTGCTATGTAGTTCAGGTTGTCCTTGAGCTCACTATGTATGTATGCAGGCTGGCTTGAACTTGCAGCAGTCCTCCTGCCTCAGCCTCTCAAGTGCTGGGATTACAGGCATGTATCACCACGCCCAGCTACTAATGGCAAATTTTAAAAAGCATGTTTTACAGGAATGTGAATAGTATGACACCATTAAAAAGATTTTTTTTTAGACCATCTTGCTGTGTAGTTCAGGCTGGCTTTGAACTTGTGGTGATCCTCCTGTCTCATCCTCTCAAGTATTGGGATTACAAGCATGTGCTACCACACCTGGCTACAATGGGCTTTTTATGTAAGTTGAAGAATATGGCTTTTACCATAAGCAGTAGGATTTCGCTAAAGGGTTGCAAACAGGAGAGAGATGAGAATATTAAGGGTTAGGACAGTTTTCTTGCTTCTGCTCAAGGATAAGTTGTTGATCAATTTTGATAGGCAGAGTGGGGAGCAGATGCAGATGACCTTCTGAAAATTTCCAGCTACCTGAAAATTTCTTGCCTCCCACTGCTGCTGTGGCCAGGGTTGTTAGACAGCTTAGGGCATGGGGCAGCCAGAGAGTGCTGGGCAAGTCTTTAAATCAGTACAGCTTGCCCCTATATCCATAGATCCTGCATCTGCAGATTCCACTAATCATAAATCAAAAACATTGGACAAAATATTGTATCTCTACTGAACACATAGGGGCCTTTTTTTCCTTCTCACTGTTCCCTAAACAGTATAATAACTCTTTATATAGCACTTACATTGTATTTGGTATTATCTAGAGATGATTTAAAGCATACAGGAGGATATGCAGAGGTTATGTGCAAATACTGTGTAATTTCGTGTGAAGGACTGGCATGTCCTCAGATTGTGGTATCCTTGAGGTCCTGGACCAATCCGCTACATGTTTGTTCCCAAGGAACACCTGTTTGTTCATAAGTATCTCCCTGTGCTGGGCCACCTGTGCCCTTAGGATAAGCTCCTAACTCACTGCCAGGGCCTCTTAAGACCCTTCATGATCTGGCCCTGGCCCAACCTCAGTTTCTGCCTACTTGTGGCCTTGTACTTCTTTGGCCTTCAATTGTTTTCTCTTGTTTCGGGGTCTCTGCTCATATTGTTTCATTGTCCTAGATCGTTCTCTTCTGTCTTCACTTGTAAACTCCCGCGCTTCTGTAGATCCCAGCTCAGACACACGTCATCTACATTTAGTGCTCCGCCTGTGTGCCCCATGGGCTGACTGCACTCTTGAGGTTAGATGCTTTGTTCTGTATCTCCCCAGGGTGCCCCAGCATGACAGAGGCAGTGACTGTGCCTCTGTTGCACATCACTGTGTCCCCAGCACCTAGCCCAGGGCCTAGATGGTACTTAGTGGCTGATAGGATATGATCCTCAAACTTGGGTTTCTCCTGCCTCAGGCTCCTGAGTAGCCGTGATTATAGGCACTTGCCACTCTGCCTGGTAGTTTTGCATTTCATTTCTTTTCTGTGGTAGGCAGTGAGAATGGTACAGAGCATGACTTAGCCTTTGACTATGGCAGAGAGCTTGTCATCTGGTGAGGAGCTGGGCACTTGTTGAAAGCTGACATGTAGAACTCGAGCGTCCAGTTGATGCCACCTGCAGGAGCCGGTGCCTGGCTTTGAAAAGCTCATCCGTTTCTGCTAGTCATCTCTCCCAGTATAGTAATGTTCTTCATCTTATCATCTGTGAAGGTGCCTGAAATTATCCCAAAGGATGTTGCAACATATTTGTGAAATTGAAAACTGAAATTCATAAAATCTCTTTAAATCTCTCAATTTAAAAATCACATTTGTTAGCCAGGTGTGGTGGCTCACACCTTTAATCCCAGCATTTGAGAGGCTGAGGCAGGAGTATTGCCTCGAGTTTGAGGCCAGCCTGGGCTACATAGTGAGTTCAAGGCCAGCCTGAACTACAGAGGGGAACCCTGTCTCAAAAACAACCAATGAACAAACAAAATTACATTTTTTCCATGTAGTACCTTTTTCTAGGTAAGGAGAGACAAGGATAGTGCTCATGAAATCAAGCCTTCGATGAAAGGGGTTTGCAAACCATGGTGCATTCGTCCATTCAGTCGGATGTTTTATAGCCATTAGAGGACAGACTGATTTTTTAAAAATGACCAATGGTGGTACAATATAAGATATATTGAGATAAAAATAGAAAGCTGCCCAGCAGAATATACATGTATATTGTCATTTGTATAAAACATACATAGCTTGGCATAGTGGCGCATGCCTGTAATCCCAGCACCCTAAGAAGCTGAGGCAGGAGGATCCCAAATTTGATCCTCATCTGGGCAACTTAGTGGCTTAGTGAGACCCTATCTCAAAAATAAAAAATGGGCTTAGCTTAGAGCAGAGACGTTGGGTTCATTCCCCTAATTAATTAAGTGAATGAATGAGGATATAGTTTAGCACAAAGGCCCTGGCTTCAGCTCCCCCCCAATCAGTCAATCAGTAGGGCTGGAAGCGTACCTCACTGGGAAGCCCCTGGGTTCAATCCCCATTGTTGCAAAAGCAAAAAGCAAGCAAATGCATGCACACACATGCGTGCGTGTACACACACATTTACTTCTCTGTGTAGAATACTTAGAGTAGGATTCGCTAGAAACTGGTCACAGCAGTCAGCTCTGGGAAGGCAGAATGGAGAGTAGGGCACTGTTGAGAGGAAGGAAAACTTAACTTTTCTCTGTATTCCCTTTTCCACCCTTTGAAACGTGGAACTATGTGCATTTATTACCTTTTTGTTAAAAAAAAAAAAAAAAGAAAAGCCTTAAACTGTCTCCTTTCCAACACAAACATGACGACGTGATAGATTAGATTAACTCCCGCCTAAAGTGTTGCACTTGGCTTGCTCTTCAGTGGTGTTGCAGAAAGACCTGTCTAATTTAACTTATTTTTCTCTGGCATTAACATTTGACATGTAGATAAGAGAAGTAATAATTGCTTCTTACGTTCTGATGAGAGTTTAACAAAGTGTCTATGAATTTTTTGGATGACCCTCCAATAAAAGACACTATACACGAATCAATGTCTCTATTCACCTAATTGTGGGAGGTGGTTTGGCCTTTGGATTCTAATCCTCTTCCTCTTTATGGCAACTAATTACTGAGTTGTGTTTTGACCTTTGAAGAAGAAAATCCCCATTAAATAAGAGTTGATTGTACCCCAAATTCATTTTCTCTTGCTTATATGAATGGGGAGGGGAAGATAAATTATTCCATAGGAGTCTGAAGGCTATTGCTTCATTTTCCTGTGTCTGAGTTTTCTGGTTGCTTTTGCAGGGCCCTTTTGGATATGTGCCACGTTGGTCTTTGCCATAGCAATTAGTGGGAATCTTTCCAACTTCTTAATCCATCTGGGAGAGAAGACATACCATTATGTGCCCGAATTCCGAAAAGGTTGGTGAATAGCGTGGCTCATTTAGAATGCTGTCTGTTCCTAACCATGAGCTCTTTTACCCCCTGAGCCCATGGGCCCCCTCTCTTGATGCTGCAGCCCCTGCATTCTCTATTTTAAGGTTTAAACATCCCTCCTGGCTGAGTTTACTACCCATTCTTTTTTTTTTTTCTTACTATGGTAAAGTGTATGTAACATAAAACGTAGCATTTTAAACATGTGCAATTCAGAGGCATAAGTACCTTCACAGTACTATAAATTCGCATAATTTTTTAAGAAAGCTAGAAGGCAAGATCCAGTAGCACTTGGAATTTATTCTGTAAAAAAAGTAGAAAGTAACTAAAAAGCAGTGTGCGTGAAGGTCTCCATTGTAGCATTGTGGGTGCTGTCCCAGTCCCGGAAAGAATAGGGGCGTTGTATTTTAGGTTGTGACGGCTCAGAGAGCTGGGATAGGCTGTGAACACTAATTATGAAGAGCAACGTGGGAAACGGATAACTGATGCCAGTCTGGTGCCTGCTCCATTAGCAGCTTTGTTAAAGAGAAGTCTGCAAGTGGTCAAGGCCTGGAAGGGAGAATGCACAAGTAAATGTGACCTGGTGATGGGCTTATGAATCACATTCTTGTTTTAAAACGTCCCTTCTTGTGTCAATATTAGGCAGTTAAAAGAAAAGAAAGAACCACTTTTAGGGACTTGCAGATGACAGCCACCACAAAGTGAGGAAGCTTGGCCTCAATAGCAGACTGACCTGTGGCATTTTCTCAAGTCCCAGCCTCTCCCTGTGTGGGCATCAGTGACCTGGGCAAGGGCCACTCCAGAGCCAGTACACAGGCTGCCAGGTCTAGCTCCCCCCTTGCCAGCTTCTGCCTCTTGGAGCAAGTTATTTTTGTCTCTCTCCGCCTCAGATTCACTGGTAAAATGGAAATTATACTTGTATTGCAGGGCTCTTGTAAGAATAAAGAGTCAATGCATGTATTAGAATAGTAATTTGTACAAAATGAATTCAATGATTACTAACAGTTGCTCTCAGATATATATGTACATATGTGTAAGTATGTGTTCACATGTGAGTATACAGACATGTAGGTATGTGTGTGTATATGAGACAGTATCCCTATATCCTTCCTTTTCTTCTTCCCCTCTGCCTTCCATGCCCATTTTCCCGTTTTTTCTTCTCCATCATGGAGTCAGACCCAGAATCAATCCCAACTGTTTACCTGTCCTCAAGTAGCTCTACACTTAAGTGAAGCAAGAGAGGTGAATGAATATTGCTGTAAGTAGTACAGGTTACCTTCTGTATCAGAGGTGGGTGTGGCTGTATTCCACAGAAGAGTGACCCATACTTCCTGGGGACTGGAAGCATAGGAGGGTCTTTATGGAGACTGATGTGACATGATATGTGTACCAGTAGGGTAGTCACAGCCACGCCAGTAAGCATTTTCCCATTTTATGTAAAAAGTATGAGTCACATCTGGGGTTAGCACCCCAGCTTCCACCATGTTGTTAATTATGTGACCTTGATTAAATTAACTTTTCTGATCTCATTTCTTCTGCAAATGATAATACAGATTATATGAAATAATATAAATATTAATAATATGAAAAGTTAATTCTTGATCAAGCATTTATTATCAATTCCTGCTCTGCTGAGTTCTTACCATTTTCTACTTATTTAATTCTCCTAATAACGCTAAAGGTAATTTTGTCTCCATTTTGCAGATAGGGGATCTAAGGCAGAAAGGTTAAGTAACTCAACCCCTGAAAAGTTACTTTGCCTGGGATTAGAACTCATGGCATCTACATACAGTCTGTGCCTTTGACACACATCCTTGCCTGTCAGTAAAACACTGAGTGTAATGCCTGATGCCCAGTGTGTGATCAATAAATGGTACTATAGCTAGAGTCGAATTTCATTCCCCTTCCTTTGGTTATCCAAGGAAAAGGCATTGATGTCAACAAAATTACATCCGGCTTAGTAAGGGTTCCAACGTGAAAAACCTGCTTTGGGAGCTCCCAGTGTTTCAGACGGTCGGTCGGTCGGTCGGTCGTGTCTTAAGCAAAGCCTGATGTAATTGCTGGGGCGGGGAGGAGGGGCTCTTCTCAGGATGCGTCAGGTGAAATGCCTGCTGGTTCCCGTGTGGGAAGGGCTGCTGCCATGGTGTAGCCATGCTTCATGATTTTCCACTCCAGGAGAGGGAAGATGGTCCTGCAGGACATGCTGCTGTGAGAGGGGAGGGAGCGGTGCTGTGATATACCGAGTGCTGTGTTCCCAGAGGCTCCTGCCTGGCACTTCACCACTGAGGCAGCTATTTATGTAAGGAAGAAAGTGAAACTGGAGAATAGTGGGAGCAATTCATCACTGAGCTAGAACTGTACATTTGAGAGACAGAAAGATCTCTAAATAGCATGCAGAGCAAGTTGATCTGTACCCAGGGCATTTTAATAAATTTGCTAAAGAAATCAGTGTCAGCTCTTGTTTTGCTAGGGAGGAGGATATGTTCTTCCAAGGGCATAGTTGGCTTTCATTCAATTGAAATACTCGGTGTATTTAAACATTAGCAGGGTGATCCTCTGAAGTATTTCACTTGCATCATGCAGTTGTTTCATAATATTAGTTGTTAGTTATTAAATACATTTTAAAAGCCATATAGATGAGTGCTGGTCATCACAACAAAGACAGGTGTTAAAGATTCATTAGTTCAGCAGAAATTTATAAGGCACCTACTGTGTACCAGATACTGTGCCAGGCTCAGGAAATGCAGACCAGTAAGACACGATCCCGTAGTCCACTGCAGTAAATTGACATGTTGGAAGAAAGGCCAGTAAGTCTGCAGAAGTGCCGTGATAGTTTATTATCATGCTGGGGACGAAAACCGTGTCCTCTCATCCACAGTGTCCATAGCCGCTACAATCATCTACGCCTATGCCTGGCTGGTTCCTTTTGCTCTCTGGGGTTTCCTCATGTGGAGAAACAGCAAGGTTATGAACATCGTTTCCTATTCATTTCTGGAGATTGTGTGCGTCTATGGCTATTCGCTCTTCATTTATATCCCCACAGCAGTAAGTACCGTACTTCAGAGCAAACTCTGAATGATGCTTTCTTCAGGGTTGAAAATTCAACCAAGAATCTGATAGGCATTGTTATTTCCAGCCTAACACTCACATGCTGCTTACGGTTCCCTTTGAATTTAGAGTAAGTGGGGACTTGGGGGCCATATGCCTGCCTGAAGCATCTGCTTCAGTCTATCTGCTGATGGGGTTTCTCCAGCCTGTCCTGGAAACCAGATGCACATTGTGGGCCCAGCTCCTGATCGGCTCAGGGATTTATAAATGTATAATATCTAGAATGAACCAGAGCTTCTCTGAAATGCCTCCAAGCAGTCCCTCCCCACCCTCCTTTTCTCTTCTTTCAGATCCTATGGATTATCCCCCAGAAAGCAGTTCGTTGGATTCTGGTCACGATTGCCCTGGGCATCTCAGGATCTGTCTTGGCGATGACATTCTGGCCAGCTGTCCGTGAGGATAACCGGCGCGTTGCAATGGCCACAATTGTGACAATCGTGTTGCTTCACATGCTTCTTTCTGTGGGCTGTTTGGTATGGTCTCATTCCTGGATTCTTCTGGCGTGTTTTATACACCAACCCCGAAAGACATCAATCTGTGAGGCGCAGTGTTTCCTTTAAAATTCACTCCATGGCTCTGAGTGTGGTGTACACACCTGTAAGCCCAGCTACTCAGGAGGCTGAGGCTGGAGGATCAGAAGTTCAAGGCCAGCCTAGGCAATTTAGCAAGATCCTGTCTCAAAATAAAATTTAGAAAAAGGGCTGGGGTGTAGCTCAGTGGTAGAATGCTTGTCTAGCACGCACAAGGCCCTGGCTTCCATCTCCAGTATCATACACACACAAAATAAACTGATTCCATGAAATAAACATCGTTTTATACTCTGCTAGAGAGCATGTGATAAAATCATGAGCATTTGGTTCAGTCTCTGGCTGTAAGACGTAGTGTGTGGTTAGTGGAAGTGTGGGTGGGCATGTGCCTCTGTATAGGGCTGGGGGATGGTTTTGGAGGAACTCTGCCTTTGGGTGCCTTGGCAGCTTCCAGAGCACACCTAGAAAGATTTTGAATTTAAAGTTCATAGGTGGAGAGTCCAAGAATGAAGCCAAGTACAGGAAAGCGGAGTTGACTGGGTGGGCAGCATTTAGAGCAAGTTTGGGGTCCCTGTTTCTAGGTGTCTTCTTAGGAAGGGCCTGTGCTTCGAAGGCCAGCTGTGTTGCACACTGCCCATGTGAGTGCAGCCATGGTTCTGTGTTTCTAATCTTAATTTCTTCATCTGTACCATGACTATTTCCTGCCATGGGGTTGTTCTGAGGATCAAACAAAATAATACATAGAAAACAACATGGAATTTGTCCTATAAATGGTGATACGTGAGGTCCCTTTCCTTTGGTCCTGAGGAGACATGGCTGATCCCTCAAAATGCTGTACAACCCTGGGGACCCTTCTGTCTACTAAAGAACAACATCCTTTTCATCGTCACTAAATTGCTCTCACTAGCATCTCCTCATCTTCTGTATACCTGGGTGAGGAGTTGGTGAGAGGAAGAAGCAGGAGGAAAAGACAACATCTTTTTCAGCTCTTCCAGAGCTGAAAAAGTCCTTGCAGGACTAGAGAAGAGCAGGGAAAGATGAGCATTTTCATATGGTGCCTGTGGCAGAGTCTTACCTCCCATCCCTCTTACTCCCTGCTGAGGTGAATGGCACTGAAGCTAGAATTTTCCTGCTCATCTTGATGCTCAAGAACTTTGTAGAAGAGAACATACTTAGGGACTAGAAAGAGCCTTGGATGGGGAGGTATTGAGCATTATGAACTTAGGCAACTTAACTCCTAGGACTTTGGTTTGCTGGTCTATCAGAGCCACATCTTCCTGGCTTTTCTGAGACAGTGAGCTGACTGCGGGAACCCTTCATATACAGTAAAGGGTTCTCCAAGTCTGAAGATGTTAGGAAAAGTGCCCCAAGTCGTCAGAAGCTGCCAGGGCCAGTCTGTCACATACTGCTTCTGGATGCCCTGGTCTAAGATCACACAACTCACACATGAGCTAAAGCTCAGGTCTCCCACCCTGTGACTGTCCTTTCATTGGTGCCTCTCACAGTGACTTTCTGTCCCTCTGCTGAATTTATTATGTATTATATGCCTGGTAGAGAAGAGGAAACCCGAGACAGGGCCCTCTCTTCAGCCCTGTGAGGCTCTCCGCGGTAGAGCAGATGGGACCCTGGGGCAGAGCGGTCCTCTGGAGCAGGCCCTCGTCTTGCCCAGAAAGGCATGATTTTCTCCTCCCCAAGGAAGCTCAGCTGGTTAGCCAGGGACCCACCACGCCTGGCGTCTGTTCTCAACACTGTAGATGCCCAGAAGTGAGGAGACTTGGGTGCCAGTCCCCGCCCCCCTGCTCTCTGCCTTGGTCCTTTCTCATCTCGAACTCCTGCCTCCTTTCTTAGAGAAGGGAGCTGAGCATGCATGCCATCGTAGTATCTTTGCTGCTATAAGCACTGAACGATATTTGCAACATGAAAAATGTGGCAAGTGATCCAAACGGAAGACATTATTGTTATTGCGAGGGCAGAGAGAGGAATTGGCAGGGAGTCCTTTGAGCTGAGGAGCACTGGCTGAACCAGACAGCCCAGCTTTCTCCCTCTCCCTGGGGGACGTGGAGTGGTGTTTTTGCCTCATGCAGTGAAGCATGTGACAGCTTCACACCTGCAGAGGACCCCTCAGTGAGCGCACATGTAAACGATCCCCCAGATTCTGCGGGAGCACACCCGTGGGCACGGCAGAGGCTGCTTCCGGAGTGTGTGTCCGTGTGGGGCTGTGGAGAGTCGCACAAGCCTGGTTTGAGAGGCCCTGCTGACAGCAGAGGGTCTGCGCCCTGCCTGTACTCCTAGAGAGCTGTGGTCTGACTCGGAGGCCTCCAGGACGCCTAGCATGGGCCGGGTATGGAGCTGGAGAACAGAAGAGCTGAACTGGA
The DNA here is from genome assembly GCA_004026905.1 of Hystrix cristata. NCBI lineage: Eukaryota > Metazoa > Chordata > Mammalia > Rodentia > Hystricidae > Hystrix > Hystrix cristata. The sequence goes on from PVJO010004832.1 coordinate 89,015, forward strand.
ATCTAGCTCAGACACAGCTGTGCAGCCTTGAGACAATCTCTGAGCTTTTGCTTTCTCATTTCTAAACTGGAGATAAAGCCAGGTCAGATGGTGCACACCTGCAGTCCCAGCACTTGGGGAGACTGAGGCAGGAGGATCACTGCATTTGAGCTTGGCCAGGACCGCTTAATGAGACCCCGTCACAAAATAAAAAATAGAAAAGGGCTAGACAGCTGAAAAAGGCATCAGCAGGGCACTTTTTGCAAAGCACTGTTGAAGAGCTGAGCAGAAATGTGCTGGGAGGGTCCAGCGTGGCGCGTTGGTGCCCCCTTCTGGCTGGTAGATGACGGGGCTGGTGAAAATGGTTCTTGGTGGCTCGTTAACTTTTCATTTTCTTAAGGTACTGCCGCCACGGTGGGTCAGGAGCAGTTGGTGGCCCTGACACCGGTAGATTTACTTTCCCTTTGAACAGCCAGCATTCAAGGCTAGCGAGATGGGTATTTTCCTGTCCTGATGTTAGGATCTGCAGACTTTGAGACAGGAAGAGCCTCCTTGATGTCTTCCTTCCTCTACCTCCTTCTGATTTTTGACATTTAAATTGGAGATGGTGAGTGGAAGCACTTGTCAGACCTTTCATTTCCAAGTGGAAGAATTAGGAGGGGAAACATGCCTAGCACTTTCTTTTCAAAGTCCCTTCAGAGAGCCAGTGAGCTGGTTTAGCAGTTTGCCCGAGTTTGCTCTGTTAAGTGCTGATTGTTTACATGGTGTGCCAGGCCCTGTGTGAAGTGCATGGATGGAGAGATGGTCTTTGCCCTGGAAGAGAGACTGAATAACGTAGCATTTTGGAGTCAGATGGACCTGGGTTTGAGTCCTGGCCCCACGGTTTATAACTCTCTCTGAGCCACACTTTCTCTGTCAAATGAGGATAATTGTCACAAACTCATAGGGTCAAGTCATGTCACATAGTAAATGCCCAATAGAAGCTAAAGTTAAAAAGGTAGGCACAGATGAGTGAGACAGATATAAACAGTTACAGTTCAGAGTGATGGCAAGTACAGGAGGGGGACGCAGGGCCCACAAGATCCCAGGACCAGTAGCGTGGCGCCCAGCACACTTCCCTTTGTTGGTGACTCCCTCCTGGCCCTCTTTTCCTGCAGGCCTACTTTTTTGATGCACCAGAGATGGACCACCTCCCAACAGCTACAGCTGCTCCTAACCAAACTGTCACAGCAGCCAAGTTCAGCTAAGGAGAAAAGTAAGTGATTATATTTTTTTTTATCTTGTTGTGTGGTGCAGTAGAAGACAAGCAGGTGCAACAGTTACTATTAGCGTCAAGAACAGAGAGGTCCGGACCCTTCTCCTGTGTTTCATGTGGCTGTGTGTGTGTGCATGTCTGTATATGTGTTCTTGTGGTCGAAAGCTTTCGGTTTGAAATCCATGTGCTGTTGGGGAACATGAGTTTTTCAGTTCTGCTGTAAGAGAAGCCCCTGCCTTTTTCCTGCTATCCCCTTTCCTCTACTTCACACACTCTTTCCAGCAGTACAGCATGGGTTGGTTTCATAATAGTCCCAGTAGTTTTGCTAGTATCTCTGCACCTTCTCCTGCTGGCTTAGACCCTGAGCTGACCCCTCTTAAATTACTCGTGGAGTTCTCTAAAGCCTTCTAAATTTTCATGCCTCATTTGTTCACAGGGCCTGTGAGGTGATTCTCCTGTCAGTGCTTCATTCAGTGGGGTAGAGAGTGTGCAAGGGAAACGCTTGTTCCTTGCCTTGCTGTTCCATGTTCTTAGTTAACCCAGGCTGCAGCCATGCTGAACTTTTTTGTGTGTGTGGCACTGGGGATTGAACCCAGGGTGTCACGTATGCTAGTAAAGCTGTCTACCACTGAGCTACGCCCTCCTTTTTGGAATAGATCATGTTAGATACTTACAGTTCCGGTTGTCTGAAATGTTTCTACCCTTCCAACAGTCATCATTTGCCTTGCGATCCTATTATACTTTGTATTACACATGTATCGCTCATCGTCTGTCTGTGTGTCCATTTCCCTACCCATTAATTTGTTTAGTCATGTAGTAATCTACTGGTCCTTTATGTGCTAGCACGTCTCCCCATGAGAATCAGTTCCATGAGAGTTTTCTTTGCCCGCCCCATAAGCTGGTGTCATTGGGTGCTCAAACATTTGTGGAAGCAAGGACTGAAGCCCCCCTCTGCACATGATCTCACTGTAGGCCCAGGACCTTTCCTCCATTTGTCATCACCAGCTGTCCTTTCTGCCCAAGCTGCTGTCTCCGAAGCAGTGGAGTATATGCAAAGGCCACAGGCTTTATTGTCAAGTAGAATTACAGTTAAATTCTATTCCTACCATGGACTAGCAATATGTCTTGGCCAAGGGGCTTACTCTCTTTGAGCCTTAGCTAATTAGCCATAAAATAAGAATAATACAACCTGTATCACAAGATTAGGCACCCACCTATAATACCAGCTATTTGAGAGGCTAAAAAAAAGAATCACAAGTTTGAGCCTAGCTTGGATAACTTAGCAATTTATTGAGACCTTAAAAGAAAAAAATAAAAACAGCTGGAGATGTAGCTCAGCGTGAAGACCCTGGGTTCAGTGCCCATTACCCACCCCCAATGTAGTGAAGATTAGGGACAGTGTTTATAAAAGCTCCTGGCACTTAGTTGCTCATAACACTTTTAATCCCAGCACTCAGGAGACTGAGGCAGGAGGCCCACGAGTTCAAGGCTAGCTGGGACTGCACAGTGAGACTTTGCCTCAACCCCTGCCCCTCCAAACCTGCTCCATTGTTAGTGGACCAAGAATTTGTATGGAAATTTGGTGGTTCCTACTGATTTTACTTTGACCCTTTATTTCCTTTTTGAAAAACAAATGGGGATTTCATCTCTTAGTTGAGGAATTCATGTTGCAGGTCTGGCAGCTGACAGAATGTGACTGGTCACAGCTACCTCCAGTGATCTTTTTTTGTAGGACATGCTCCCTGGCGAATGGACTGAGCAGGAAACTATCATAAACTGGCCTGGGCCATTGCTCTTCCCTTTTCCTCTTTTCTCTCAGGTGTGTGATACTAGAACCCAAGAAGGTCACAGCCCTTGGAGATGGTATGGGGTTCCTTCGTCATTTCACAGTAAGGAAGCCAAGGCCAAGAGGGGGCAGTACCTTACCTGAGGTTGCCTGAGTTTGGTGTAGGCTAACGTGTGTGCATCTCATTTCATTTTACAAAACGCTGTCGCGGTCACTCATTGCTGTTCTTACCAGCCCTGTCTACCTAATTGTACAGATGAGGCCAGATAAGTCTGAATTGACTGAGATCACCTATCGCTTCGAGGCAGAGCTGGGACTTGAATCTAGGTCTTGGGGAGATAATTTCTGAGGTTTTCTGCTCTTCCATTTGTTTGGATGATGTTCTTTTACCTCTAAGACTCATTGCTGCACTGCTGGCTTTTGGCTTTTTATGGAGCCCTCCTTTGCTGCTGTAGCAATGCTGTAGTTCCAAGGTCCCCACGCTTCTTGGCCACATGTCCTCTCAGTCACAAGTTTGAGTCCAATGTGACATCTCTGTTGCTGCCCAGCACAGCACGGCAGATTTGGCTCCTTACAGCGCCTGTGGGTGGGGAATTGGGGCGTTGCTCAGCTTGCTGCTTCCTTCAGGTTCTCTTCCAGTGCTGCAAGCAAGTGTGGGCCAGGCTTGGGGCTCCTGCAAATGCTACACTGCGGGGAGATCTCCCCAGGTCACATGGCGCTGGCAGGGTTAAGGTTAGGGTTGTGGCTTGCTGGGATGAGGGCCACCTTGCTGACTCTCCAGGGGAGGCCTCTTCATCTGATGGCTGTTTCATCAAAGCCATAAAGGGAGAGTCAATAGATAGTCAGTTAGCAAGACAGAGTTACAGTCTTATAACCTTGAAAACACAGTCATCACTTTGCAGTATTCTGTTGGTTTGAAGCAAACAGTAAGTCTTGCCACACTGAAGAGGAGGCATTACACAGGGCACGAATACCTGGAGACAAGGATTGTCTAGGCCATTTTCAAGTCTTTTCCATAAGCACAGACTGGTTTAATATGTGTATATTTGAAGTATCTGCATATACTGTTGTCAGTCCTTTTGGCAGCTATTAATATTTAGTTCTATTTTTTTTGATGAAATGTAGGTAGAAGTTCAAGTAGCTCCTTTCACTACTGCAGCAGGTTGGTCTGGGAGTCTCTTGCCATAGAATGAGCAATTAGTAGTTCTGTGCTTCACGATTAATTGTCTGCACCCTCGTTCTGCACCTCGTTCATGGACTCCAGTGATCATTGGCAGAGAAGGCCCCAGGGCATGGGCGGGTCCCTTCCTGGGATTGAAAGCTGTAGGGAGGGAACGAAGTCTTATTTGACTGGGCCTCTGCAGTGTCTGGCCCAGTGCCTGCCGGGCACAGACAGCGCAGTTCTTTTCTCATGGTGGGAGGATGGATGAGCCTTCCTAAGTTAATGAAGGCACAAGTCAGGCTGTGGCCTTTTCCAGCAGTGCTTGGCCCACCGGGCTCAGGGCCATCCTTTACTGTTTCATTCACATCTTTACTGCAGGTGCTCTGGCCTCTGTGGGCCAGGCCTAGAAAATCAGATACGTTTTGGGGTGAACAGCCTCACAGGTAATGCCACGTGGTGTGAAAGTGCCTTAGGCACATTGTCAGCTGAGCATTGTGTGGGCATCAAGAGAGTGACTCAGGTGGCTTCCAGCAGCAAGGGTCGGGGATCCTTGTCTAAACTAGGTCCCAAAGGTTGAGTAACAAAAAGAGTAGCCAGCTTCCTATGGCTGATCAGGGGACATGTGACACCATAGAGCGTTCACATATCGAGAACGAATTCTGAGCCCAGCTGGAGAGGAACAGAGACAGGCGCAGGAGCACAGTTGCCTGGACCTCTCTCCCTTGGCCCCAAATACCCAGCATCAACCTTGTGAGGCGCTCTTTGGACGTACTGGTGAGTGGGACTTAGTTCCCTCTTTGCCTTTCCTTCCAGACCAAGAACCACAGGTGCTGTAGCCAGTGGAAGAGTCAAGCAGTGTCGGGGGATAGCCTGGCCCTTGGCCCTGAGGGTCCACATCTTGGGTTCCGTAGCCCGGACACCTCTAGGCTTTGCTCAGATCTGTAAACTTAGGTGTCAGTGCCGCCATTTGGGTGTCAAGTCTCCAACTGAGATAGTGATGAATGGTACCTTTGCAGCCTCCCTGGCAGAAGCATCAATTGCTTTGCCAATAAGAAGGGCTGCCTGGGCCCCGGACACTGCAGATTTATGAGCTGGCCATGCCTTCTACGGTAATCTCTGGACTCCAGCTCTCACTGAAAAAGAATGGCTGCTAGTTTCCATGATAACCTTCTCCACGTAAATCTGTGCATTGGAAGCTTTAGCCTGGCTCATGTTCCTGAGAGAGCGTTAACCCCTTCTCTCTCTGGAACCTTAGGATATCTAGGGAGCTTCTGATTACTCGTAAGTAGGAAAGCTCCTCCTACCCACGTCACTGACATGGTATAAAGAATGTCTGGCTTCTGTCCTTCCTTTGACCTTAATTTATTGTCTGAGGTCATTGCCATGTCTTCTGTGAGCCAAGATCCTGGTATTGCCTGGAAAGTGGGCCTGGGATGGAGTGTGAAGGACCACACCCAGAGCTGGCTGCCTTCCCGTGGGAGGGGATGAGTGCCTCTGCCTGGAGGAGGCCGCCAGCAGATGATTGTACTGCAGTGTGATAAGGGCTTTAATAATAGATGAACAAAGGGCGGCTGGAGTCCTTTGTAATTAAAACCCTCCTGATTTGATACACAGGGTCTGTATGCAATTACCTCTTTACTTGCTCTTGTTGAGAGAGTTCATTTGATAAGCCACTTTGTTGGGCTTATACACATCAGATCTTTAATTCTGAAATCAGCTTTAACCCAGTGCTATAATCCCCGCTGACACAGCATCCACACTGCGTGAGGCCACACATCGCTGACACTGTTTCCCACTGTTCCCACATGCCCCATGTGTCCCTGCCCAGAGAATGCACTTTCAGCCCTGGGCTGTTTCTTTCACGGTTGTTTTCCCGTTGCTCCTTTTCTTTGCGGTAGATTGGGGGAATCTAGGGTGGCAAGTGGGTCAATACAGTAACTTTGGTCAATACAGTAACTTTTTATTCTTTTTTAACTTAATGGAAAATTTTAACATAGACAAAGGTAGAATGAATAGTAAACGCAAATTTACTATTTGCTTTGTACTAATTGTATACTAATTATTTTGTACTGATTGTTTCAACAGTTGCCAGCTAAGTCACTACTGGTTCATCCATTCACTCATCTACTCCCCACCTCGTGCCTCCATATTATTACAAAGCAGATCTGACATTCTGTTATATGTATTCATCCATACATATCTAAACTCTGTATCTGTAAAAGATACTCTTGAAAACACAACTACAATACCATAATCACATCTTAAAAATAAATGTTTGAATTTCAGAATACTTCCTAAATATCATGACTTTTTTTCAACTTGTTTCCTTCAGATCCAAATAAGGTCCACTTATTGTAAGTAGTTGATGTGTATAAATTACAGCTTCCTACTCAGACTCTGTTTCCGCTTGCCATTTGTTTGCTGAGGAATCATTTATCTTACAGTTTCTCACTTATGGGTTTTGCCGATTATATCCTCATGATTCATTTAACGTGTTCCTCTGTTCTCTGAATTAGTGGTTGGATCTAAAAGCTTGATCAGATTCTCTTTTTTTTGGCAAGACTACTTCATGTGGGTTGTTAGATTCTTCCCTCCCAGACTCATTCCATGTATGTCTAATCCCCTCTCTTTGATATTAGTGGTCATTAGCAAGCAGTGCCTAAATCTATTAATCTATTAGGGCTTTCAAAATGGTAATATTTCAATTCCATCTTTTTTGTTTATTAACTAGAATACTTCTTTAGTAAAAACAGACTCCATCTACTATTTGGTAATTTGTATGAGAAAGACAAGAAATGATTCTGCTCCTTTAGTTGCCTCCTTTTAACTCTTCATCAGTGCCCCACCAGCTGAAGTATGTTGCCAGCGTTACCTTTGTTGAATGTTTAAATGTTCCCATCTTTGGCCTTTGGGAGCCTCTCAGGTTGGCTCCTGAGTCTTGCTGTCATGCTGTCTGTTACGGCAAAATGTTCTAGCCTCGTTTTGAACATTTCCTGTTGTAGATCAAGCCATTTCTGTGAAGATTTCTAGTTCCTTTTGGTGGGGAAGAGGTATTTCAAGGGCACAATCTGGATGCTAGTGACACTGACTGCAGTGGTCTGGGTGTTGTTTTCAGGCATGTTCAGTGTGCAGAGCCAGGAGGTATGTTTGTCTGCTTGTTTATTTGCTTTTGAAAGAAGATACATTGTGAGTTCACACTGATGCTTCCAATTCCTATTTAGTGGTATAAGGTTTTTACTAAATGCTGTTATCTTATATCTGCATCTACTTTCTGCCTTACCAAGGATCTCACTTCTCAGTGATGCCAGCATGATAGAGTTGGAGAATCCAAAAGTACTTACTTGTTTTATGTCCCATATACTTATAACAATCTAATGATAACAGCTTCAGTGCTACAACTAGTTACTCGAAACATTTTAAAACCTTCCAAGATTTTTGTTTCCTTTGCATTCTGGATCCCTTCCTTTCCTTGTCTACTTGGCAATTTTTTTTTCCTTTTTTTTTTTGAGACAGGGTCTCACTGTGTAATTCGGGCTGACCTTGAACTCAGGCTGGCCTCAAACTCACAGTGATCCTTGGGCCTCAGGAGGCACTGAGATTACAGGTGCACGCCACCACACCTGGCAGCAATCTCTTAATGATTTTTTTTTTTTTTTTTTTTGGTGCTGGGGATCGAACTCGGGTTCTTGTGTTTGCAAGGCAAGCACTTTAACCACTGAGCTAAATCCCCAGCCCCTCTTAATGATTCTTCTAGGCCCACTTTCGATAGCCTTTTTTTGGTGAAGTTTTTCTTCTCCAGGTAATATTCCTTCCTTCTCTCTGCTGTTCCGCAGCTCTTTGTAGGTTTGTAGCAATTTTCTTATTTACTGACTTCTTAGACTGCAGTTTGCTCAGGGTAGAGCTTTACTTGCCAGCACAGCCCCTGCCCTCTGCTGGCACCAGAGAAAACTAGATTTGGAAAAAATACTAGCTGGTATGCATATCATGTGACCCTGAAACTTCCCTGGCCAGGTTACTTGGGAGGTGCTGTTGATTGAGGGTCTGTTCCCTCAGGCTATTCCAGACCAGGCAGTGGCCACACAGGCCAGGCTGAAGTGTGAGGACTGGGCCAAGGGAAGGGCAGAGGCCACGCCTGTACCATGATTGGGCCTCCCAAGAAGGGCAGCCAGCGGCAGCTCAAGTCTGGTCTGAGGCTGAGAAGCTAGAGGAGCAGTCTCCGGGAGGGAAGGAAGCGCTAGCTGTGGGTATCACTGTGGAGCATTTTGGCACAAAGGACAGTGTCATCATCTTTCTACCGTCTTACCTAAGCGCCCGGAATTCCGGATCTCTTCCTGTAGGCCACCCATTAGAAGCTGGCAGCCAAAGAAGGGAATTTCAAATGCTTGTGTAATCGTGACATTAATTTGGAGCAGACAGGTAGAGAGATGAGAGAAAAATTTTGAAAATAAAACCTCATGCTCGTTTGTGGGCTGCTTTGACCTTACTTTTACTTAGTGTTTCAGAAACTGAGTTGATGTTTACTAGAAGGCCAGTCAGGGCTTTCATGCCAGCAAATTACAGCCCCCACCTGTGTGCAGCCACTTGCCACAGATCGTAGCTGGTAGAGTTTCCCTTTTCTTGAGCCAGCAGGCTTGGGCAGCTGGCCCCCACTTCACCTCTGTGGTGGGGACATCTCAAGGGGCCTGGGCTCATCATGCGGGGAGATCGTGTGGCAGGAGCCCTTTGCTGCCACACTCCTCCATCTCCCCTGGATTGAACCTGCTGTCTAGTTCTCATCTCCTGCACATCCCATCTGGGGCCCTACTTCCTCACACCCCATTACACTTCGCGCTACATTCTCTTCTCTGACAGCCAGGTCCTCCCTGTTTTTTCCTAGCTTGGTGAGTGCCTACACTGTCCCTGGCTTCAGACTAGGTTAGTCTCTGTGGTGCCCTGGCAAGGTAATGAACAATTATTAAACAGTGTTTTATGTACTTGTTTCCCCTACTGAATTCCCTGCTACACTGTAAGTTTCTTGAGAATTGGGACAATGTCCGAGCTGTTCATCATGGTGCCTAGCACCTGGGACAGTGTCTAGCATATGAGTCTTCGGTAAATACTTACTGGATTAATTAAGAAATCTACCCAGTCACTCAAGCTAGAAACACAGACATCAATGTAAATTTTTCCTTCTTACCTTCCATATCTTATTAGACAGCAAGAGTTGTCTCTTCTATCTCTGAAATATTTCTCAAACCTGTCACATCTTTACTATGCCCAGCATTCCAGATTCGACCATCTCTTTTCTTTTCCTCCTAACATGTCCTGTTTGCATCCGCAGGAGTCTTTTGAAAATATACTGGATCATGTCTTTGACTGTATCCATATTTTATTTTGGAGGGGGGTTGTTTTGAGACCAGCTCTTGCTGTATAGCTCAGGCCCACCTCAAACTGATCACATAGCCCAGGCTGGGCTCAAACTCATCTTCCTGCCTCAGCCTCCTAAATGCTGGGATTACAGGTGTGCGTACCTCCTTACTTAAAAGGATATGGTCATGCATGCCTGGAATCCTAGTACTGTGGGAGGCTGAGGCAGAAGGTTAGCAAGTTGGAGCCCAACCTGGGCAATTTAGCAGGACTCTGCCTCAAAATAAAGAGAAAAGGGCTGGGATATAGCACAGTGTTAAGGTCCTGGTTTCAATCTCCAGTACTGCCAACCCCCCAAAAAAATTTATTTTTTTAAATTAATTTATTTTTTTTGCACATCCCGTTGTCTAAAGAAGAAAATCCAGATTCCCTGGGCTGCGGTGATCTGACCCTGCCCTGTGTGTCCTGCTTCGTATCCTTGTGTTTCAGCCTCCACACACAGCTTTCCCGTTCGCAGCTCTTTTTAAGTTCTTCCATGTCCACTTTAGTGTTCCTGCTCTGGTGCCTGACCAGAACTTCCAGAGAGAGAGAGAGAAGGCGGGTGAAGCTTAGCATGGGGATATGGGCTGGAGGTAGTCACTGGATTTCCAAGGAAATAGAGGAAAACTTTTTAAAAAGTCAGCTCTCCTCCAACAGTGATTTCCACTTTGAGCATAGAAATCAAGGCTCGAGGCTCAAGATTTTGGCAGTTAGCAGTTAAACTTTAAACACTAAATATCCTTGTCTACAGTGTAGCTCCTTTCTACAGGGAAGAAGCTTTGTCTTGAAAGTTCCCTTCTGTTTTTCAGTTCTCGTCCATGTATGTGGGATTGCGGTTCTTCTGGACCCGGCACCCGCTGCAGGAAAGCAGAGTGGCCAAAGCCAGCAGGAAGTGGACAGACGGCTCCCTACCGCAGCTCAGCAGCTATTTAATAAACAGAAATTCCATGCTGGGCTGGGGAGGGGCTCAGTAGAGCACTTGCCAAGCATGCCTGAGGCTCCGGCCTTGATCCCCAGCACCACAAAACAACAGCCCCCGAAACAGAAATTAAATGTTGTTCAGCACGTGTGTCTGTCGGCTCTTCTTTTCCAGCCACTGACTGCCACTGGCCGGGTGCTGGTTGGGCATGGAATGCGAGGGAGTGGGTCCACTGCACACATGTCCTCCCAGTCAGACCGGCCTGCTGTGGGGCCGCTTCCAGCACCTGAACTCTGCCATCCTTCTCTCAGTCGTGTTCAGATCGCCTGCCTCGGTGGTCCTCCTCAGGTAGCCACATGGTCGGCCCTCTGGTTGGGATTAATTGGGAATCTGAAAGTTCATCTTTGGTAATCTGACTTTGGGCAACTGATCCTAATGTTTGCCAAATAATAACTCATAATCTGGGCCTGCTGGCCTACACCTGTCATCCCAGCACCCAGCAAGACCCTGGCTCCAAAAAGCAAAACCAAAAAAGTTAAATAAATAACTCACACAATGTCTGATTGTGCAATTTCGTGATTATCACCTGACATTTTTCCTTGAGATTTTATCCTTAACATGCTGCAGGCTGCCAGGAATCTGATTTAATGTACTTGCTCTTAAGATATAGGAGGTAAAATGGGCATGTAAATGTCCTGTAAGTGTTGGGCTCAAGAACACGTTCATTTGCAACCCATCTTGAAAGACAGATTTTAGAGAATTCTCAGTGAGTCTCTGAACACTTCTGCAAGGTGGCAGGACTTCCTGTCTAGGTAGAGTGCGTTAAGGGAGAAACCAGTGGCAGGCAGTGGCTTCACCTAATTAGCAGATGTATCATCCCCACAGGAACAGAGGTTCAGAGCGGAATGAAGGTAGTGTGGCTGCTCCACGGTGCCATCAGGGGTCCTGTGACTTGACCCTTTCTTTTCGGCTCAGCAGGCCTTTCCATGAGTTTGTCATCATGAGATCCCAAAGCAAGTGTGGGTGCCCAGGCCCAGCAATGGCTCTGCCTGACAGGCCCTGCTTCGTTATGTGTGCGGAGCCAGCACACTGTGGCTCTACAGGCATGTGCTCCCTCCTGTGCACTGCCGTCTGGCCACCCTGCTCTCAGGCTTCTCTGTGTTTCCAGCCCAGGCCTTCCTTTCCTAGCCATGGCCTCCCTTAGGTGCCTCTGCAGAGACCAGCTTCTTGGGGGTGGGAGGAGGGAGGTCTTTGGAGTTTTTTTCTATTCTCAGTGTTCAGGCCTTTTCCACACTTCTCCCTTCCCTGTCTCTTTCTGAGTAGGCCCTGGGCTTTTAAACTGGCAGAAACCTTTTGCTTAGGGATCCTTTTGCACTGAGACAACCTTCGTCTGTACTGATCCACTTGGCCCTTGCCTAACATTGTTCTATGGGGAAGAATGGAACATTAAGGGAGCTGGTGTCTTTTCTACTTTAGTCTTGCTTATCCAATCACAGCAAGTGATTAAAAGCTTGACTGATAGTTTCATTCTCACTTGTCTTAGTCAACTGCTCTAACACTTAACAGCTTAACTCTCTCCAGTTCAGCTCAGTTCTTGACAAGCAGCAAGAAAGGGAAGGGCAAAAGGGGCAGGCCATTTGGGTTACCGGTCTTTTAATGGACTTCCTCCAAGGCCACGCCCAGTATCTTCTCAGATCCTAATGGAGAACTGTGTGTCACATGGTTACCCTAGCTGCAAGAGAAGCTGGAAATTACTTCAGCTGGGCACACTGCTTCCTGAATGGACCATAACACTGTTAGTAGGGAAGGAAAGGAGAAGGATTTAGATAACTGCTGTATCGTGGACCCCATACTTTAGGAAAGTTGATGGATGATGGTTTGCCCATTGGCAGTTTGATTTCATTAGCTGGCATAGTATAATGAGATAAATTAATTTGGGGAAGAAAGCAGCAGCACCAGCATAGTTTCTGTAATTCCTAGAATTCTCTCATGAAGACAGAGTAACCGGGAGAGCAGTGTACAACATCTACAGCGAAATTTGGTGACAGGCCATCCCCACAGACCCCAAAATCCAAGTGGAGGGAGCCGTTGGCAGTGCTGACTCACATAGTCTCTCACATTTTGGGGAAAGAAGCAGAAGGAATCAACTGTATCTGAAAATAAGAGAACTCCACAGTAGCCAAGAGGTGCTCCCTGCAAAGTACAGCAGACCCTCAGGAGGCGGCAGCAGGAACTGGGTTTATGTGAGTTTGGGGGCCATGAGTGCAAGGGTTCCAAGTCAGCCCACCAGAGCAGCTGAAGCTGCTTCCTAGGACACCAGAGAAGATGCTGCACAGAAAAGAGCAGTCCTATTGGAGTGGGTGGCCAGGACAAACCCAACTCTCATCTGCAGTAAGTGTGACCCTGTATTTTTTAGCACTTCATGAAGTCAGAAAAGAAAGCAGTAGAATCTGGAATTTAGAAAAGCTACCCCGACTCTGTTCTCCCTCTAAATGTGTAGGAAAAGAATTTCATGTGAAAAAGAGCAACAGAGAGGATTGCAGTCCAATTTCATAATAAAATTATCATGAAAAATTAGAACAAGGAGCGAAATAACCTCCCTCATGGTGACACAAGCTTCCCAGATGGGTGTGCTCACAAAAGCCAGGTAAAAGCTCTAACTTGGTGTTGTTTCACAGTGAGCTGAAAGAAACTAGAAAATGATACAAATTACAGAAGGAAAGCACTAGTCAGAATCACAAACCAGAAATTAGTTCTCAGGAAAGAATTGGAAAGAAAAGGGAAACTCATTTTACAAATGAAGTCTGAATAGGAATGTCAAAGTGAGTATGCACAACTGCAATATCTTAACAGAATAAAAAGAAAAGGATGAAATCATTTATATCCTAGAATAATAGTGACAAAGCATTCAAGAGAAAGTGATAAACGTAGAAGACAGGTGAAGAAGATCTAAAGGTATCACTGAAGGAGAAGGAGAGGGAGCAATGAAAGAGAATAAAATATAAAAAAAAATGCAATTTCAGAAATTTTCCTGAAAAACAATTTAAAAGAGCCAAGACTTCATATAGAAAGGCCACATCCCATACCTGGGGAAATCAACATAGAAGATCAATACTGAGATATGTTTTAGTAAAATTTGTGGCTTTAAAAGAAAAAAAAATTGGGGGCATCCACATTAAAAGGCAAATTCACTTATAAGGAAAAGAGAACCAGATTATCCTCAGATTTTTGATAGAAGTGCTTTATGTCAGAAGACTACAGTAATGTATCTGCCAGCCAAGTGACTTCCCAGTGTAAAGGGCACACGTTGTTCTCCATGTAGAAGAGCACAGGGAACCTTCCCACGTGCCCTCTCTGAGGTGACTTCTAGGCACAAGCCCCAGAATGACCAGCAGGATGTTGCCATGGTGCGCACTTAATATGTGCTTATTTGTGGCACTAAGAACAAATGGTTATAATGGAAAGAAGATCATTTATGTTCTTATGTACCCTTAAGATAAATCTATAGTATAACCACAAGAAAATAGCAGGAAAATGGGGGAGAGCATTTTTAAAGCAGAATAAGCTTGAGGCTTGTCGGGTGTAGTGGTTGGTATATACCTATAATCCCAGCACTTTGGGAGGCTGAGGCAGGAAGACTGCCAGCTTGGGGTAGTTCAAGGCCAGCCTGAACTACACAGCAAGACCCAATCTCAAAAAAAATACAAAAAAGTGTTTTACATGATATAACGTACAATGTTCAGTATGTAGTTTATGTTCAAGTACAGCAGGGTTTCTAAACTTCTCAGCTAGGAAGAACAAAGCTAGGATTTGAACCCAGCACTGTCTGGCTCCACAGTTTGCTCTTTCTGTCCTGTGATAATGAAGGCAGGATGGACCCCATGAGCCTGCATGAGAGGATTTTTAGAAGGAGGCTGTCAGCAGGAAAAGCTTCAAACAAGACATGAAGTTTGAAGGTGCAGAGTCAACCTGAAGCAGACACATGAGGACAGAAAAAAATGTTGGGTGAAAGACAGAGGGGTGTAAAGAAAATCAGTTTTAGTTTCTTAGACCTGCATTTCCTGCTTTCCTCCATTTTCCAAGAACAACACATAAAGCAAAAACTGATGACCAGCCTGGCGCGGTGGCTCGCACCTGTAATCCCAGCATTTGGGAGGCTGAGGCAGGGGGGTCCCCGAGAGTTCAAGGCCAGCATGGATTACACAGCGAGACCCTGTGCCAAAAAACAAACAAACAACTGATCATCCTTCCGCTAGGTGGCTGGCCGAGAGTGTGGGTGAGGAGAGTAGATGTCTAAAGAGGGGGCCTTGTATCTTGGGCAGGACGGCCAGGGAGGGTCTGTGCCCAGGGATGTCCCAGGGCCTGCCGCGCCCGCCCCCCCACGCTCAGTGCTCAGGAAATGTTGACTGGAGGGATGAATGAGTTGATTAAAGACTTTTAATATCTTCTTTAGGTAGTTGTATTTATTGGCCTATTCGGTGTTTGAAAGGTAGGTGTTGGGGCTCGGTTTAGACCAGGTGGTAGAAATAAGTACACGCTGTGATCCTCCTTTTTACCAAGCTAAGTGGGTGTTAGTCCCTCGGGCTCCCCTGATGACGGGGCACAGAAGCAGTCACGGAAGCCTTCGATTTTGCTGCCTCTTCCGCACATACTTGGAGATGAGACCCCACAGAGCCTCCCCTTCACCCACAGATTTCATTTTCCTGTGTCTGTGTCAGAGATGAAGGCTAAATCTGCCCTCGTAAACACCCCTGGCTGTGCTGAGAAGGGGCATTGCACGCTGTGCTGTGCCAAGTGGATCTCCTCTCCTCTGAGGTCTGACCCCGAGAATCAGACAGCAGACTCCCGAACAGCCAACAGGGAGGCCACGCCGGTGCCCGTGAGGTGACCTGGGTGGAGGAGCTTTGCTAGCAGCTGCTGAGCCTTCCCAGGTCCTCTCTAAGGCCGGGAGCCGGGTTTTTAGAAAAGGCCAGATTTGTCGGGGGAGCCCGCGTTCCCCAAGCCCCCTGGAAAACATCATCCATGTGTTCTGAGTTTATTTCCTTCCTTGCTTCACCAAATACTGTTGCACAAGAGACTTGGATGACCAAGGAGCTGTCTCTCAAAATAAATGTCTCCTATTTTGCCTTCACAAAGGGCTAATCACTTTGTATTAAGAGTTAGCAGCTTTCTCTCTGGGAAGAAGTGACTTTGAAACTAAGCAGATGGGAAAAACAGTTTTGTTTTGTTTTTTTTTGCAACCATCACCCCTTCTATTTTTCAGGCTATAAAATAAAGACTATACAGCAAGGGAAAGATTTGAAATGAACACATCAGGAAACTAATGGCTCATTTAAAAAGTCAGGGAATTTGAAAACACAAAAGTGATTCCCACCTGCCTACATGGACAAGAGATTAGTGGGTTAAGATGAGGGACCACGTTTTTTCATAGGTTAGATTTTCTTTGCTTATCTTCTCTATTTGTCACTTTTTAAAAAGAATCCTTTTCCTTTTTTTTTTTTTTTTTTTTTTTTTTTTTTTTTTTTTTTTTTTTTTTTTTTTTTTTTTTTGTTTTTTTTTT
>PVJO010004833.1:0-104827 GCA_004026905.1 Hystrix cristata
ACACACACACACACACACACACACACATCCCCTCTTTCCCTGAAAATAAGGCCTAGCTGGAAACTAATCAGCCTTGAAAATGAGACATCAAAAATGTCAGCCTTGGGGTTTGGGGATTTAGTTCAAGTGGTAGAGCACTTGCCTAGCAAGCACAAGACCCTGAGTTCGAACCCTAGCACTCTCCCCCCAAAAAATGTCAGTCCCAGTCAGCCCCAGTCATTCATATATATACATGAATAAAACATAACAAGTGAATGTCTCTGGGGAAGGGCCAGGGTACTGAAAGGAGACTTGGTTTTCACTGTCTACTCTTCGGCACCTATTTAATTATAGATAATCTATAATCCATATATGTTGCCTTTCAAAAATAAAGAAATCACAAATAAACAAACTTCATCAATTCAGGATCTTTCCAGCATTCTTCTTCTTCCCGGGGTGGCATCTCAGTTCCAGCAGCCTTGGGGCAGCAGTGGGAAGCAGCTACTGGAGCTGAAAACACTTGGATCAGAGGTCAATTCAAGTTTGATGGAGCCTGAAATGTAAAATCTGGAGATCCTTTTTAAAAATACAGTTATGAATACAAAATTAAGGAGAGTCTTGGAATTCATGTGTGCAAATGAGAGACCCTGACAGTGAGGCCTCATTAGCTTGCAGGTAAATCAGCCTCTGACTCTGAGTGCATCACCCCACTGGGCCTTAGCCAACGTCACTTCTCTTCAGTGCTCCACTGAGATAAGAACATTCTCATCTTATTTCCAGCCTTGCAGCCATGCGCTGAATGCATAGTCATGGCAGGCCCACTGCTCCAGATTGTTCGGCTTCCTCTCTTTCTCAGTTAGCTTCAATGACCTGCGTAGGAGTTACAGGAAAATTCAAGCCAGTGACATAAGAAACTTGGGAAAACCAGGATGTGGACCATTAAAGCACAAGACTGTGAGTTCCTCTGAGATCGTGGGTGACTTCAGTCCCCACTTGGTTGTATGTTCTCTGGCCACTCGGTTCAGCCACTGAGGCATAGGGCTAGAGAAAAGGGGGCTGCTGTATTGATCCAGAGTTGAGATTTTGCACGATGCACATGGCATCAGCACCATGACAAGGCAGCTAAAGGCATGGAAAGATAAAATGTTGACTGGATGTACCACAGACACTAGGCTCAATGGTGAAGGTAGTGGTTCAGCAAAAGGCACACACCTGTAATCTCAGCACTCTGGAGGCTGAGGCAGAAGGATCTCCTAGAGTTTCAGGACAGCCTGGGCCACACAGTGAGTTCAGGGCCAGCCCGAATATAAAGTGAAACCCTGTCTCAAAAAACAAACAAACAAAAAAGGAGAGTGGGAATGTGGGAAGGGGACAGGACTGAAGCTAATTTACTGTAAGGCTGAGGTGATAAGCGATCCAGCAGTGATTTCCGTGACATTGCTATCTCCTAGTCTTCTTCCTACCTTTGTGGTCATTCACTTACAGTCTGTTTTCTTGGATCCTTTCTTCAACTGTCCCTTAAGTACTAGTATAGCCAGGGCTCTGTCTCCACACTAGATGTGCCACAGGCATTTCAGATCCTACACAATTGAACTTAGTTTCTTCTCCACCCCATACTTGGTCTTCTTGTAATTTAACCAGAGCTTAATTTACACTTAAATGGAATGAAACTTGATTTCATTTCATTTCCATAGCAACACTATCAAGTCAAGAAATGAGGAAACTGAGGCTCAGTTTAAATAAATTGCCCAGTTTCTAGTTCCTCTGAAAAGTGGCAGGACAGGGATTTGAACCCAAGTCTAGCTGAATGGGAAGCCGATCACTCATTCATGAATGTTTTTCACATGTTCTGTAACTGAATGAACTTTGCTTATGATTCTCTATCATCAATGAAACCGCCATCTATCCTTTTAGTTAAGCCACAAATCCAAGACTTACCCTTGTTTCTTTCCCTCACCACCTCTCCACATGCAGCAGCATCTAATCCACTATCAAGTTCAGCTTGTTTACCTCCCCAGCATCTTTTAATTCATTCATTTCTCTCCATCTCTACCACCATCATTCTAGTTCAGACCACCTGGACTGCTTCCAGAGCCTCGTAACTGACCTCCACACACTGATTCTGGCCTCACCGCCCAGTCTCCACATGCAGCCAGACATGGCACAGCAAAGCACACATCTGATCAGATCACACCCCTTAGTGTCTCTAGAATAAAGTCCACTCACTTCTTTGTGTGACATAAATGACTCTCCATTATCATCAACCATCTCATCCTCTGCTCATTCTTGAATAGGACCTTCAGAGGTTGCTTTAAAGATTTGGGGCATCTGAAGTTTTTACATGGGGTGAGGCCTCATTAAGAAAAAGAATACTAAATTACAAATAGAAAACCAGGTACGAAATTACTAGATAGAGGCTCTGTAGAGAGTGCAGAGCCCTAAAGCTAAAAATTCATTAGCACCACAATAAATCAGTTTCTAAGCACACTGGCCAAACCACAGTACAGCTTTCTAAAAGCACCCTGCTATTTCACTGACCTCACTACCTCGACAAGTGTGACTCCCTCTACCCGGAATGCCCTTCTCACTTTCTCACCTGGCAACTCGTTCATTGCCAGTGGTGTGCTAGAATCAGCTCACGGGCTCTCCAGAGCTAATTGTTAAACACCAATTTTGTGAACTAGTTGTTAAACATAGCCATTATTAAAAATTAAATCATGTAAATTGCAAATTAGGAAAGCTACCTTAAAAGCATGCCTAATAAATATTCAAATCTCATCATTTCCCAATTATTTTCCTGTATTTTTACTATTCTTTATGCTTTTAATGCTGTGTATGCCCACTGTATCTGTGAAGGAAAATGCTGCTGTGCCTCCAACTCTGCACAGTGACATCGTATTGTTAGCTAGAACCTGACTACTGTGGGATCATTTACACCATGGAAATTGGCAAAGCCACAAATCAGGGCTGTGTTTTCCCTGGAGAGTCCATTATTAAATATTTCCCAGCACTCCCCTGTTCGTAACCCAAAGCTAAGGAGCATTTCTGTGCAGGCTTCCCTGATTTAACATGCTCCATTTCAATAGTAGGTTTAGTCACAGGCAGGTGCCATGTTTTATCCATCTTTGTATCACAAATGGCTCTCACATTGTAAGGGCTTGATAAATGGTGTCTAAATAAGTTCAACCTCCACTGGTTCAGTTCTTCCCTCTGCCAAATGAGAATACCTGCTTCCCCCACCACACGCAGACCTTATGAGCACAAATGAAATACTAGACACAAAAGTGCTTTGGGGAGAAACGTGAAAAGTATCACACAAGTGTAGGGTATTATTTTCGCATGCTTATGTGGTTTAATGAGTTTCCATCATAAAACACCTGTTGAAACATATAATTCTACCTTTCCTCTGCTCTCTCTCAAGATGTTCTGGTATTTAACCTCTGGTCTCCCTGGGCCTCTTTGAGCCTTTCTGGTGTGAGGGCAAGGAGAAACCACTTTGTTTTAAGAAGGCTTGCTATAGAACATGTTTCTATAAAGTTGATTTTGGAAACCTATGGAAAAAATGATAAAATCAGAGAGGTATACTGCCGTCGAGAGAAAAATCTCAATCGACAACTAAGGACCCAAAATGGTGAGGTTGTTTTGAGATGAGTCAAGGTACCCTACTTAAAACTCTTTCTCTGCATCTACTTTTATTTTTTGTACTTATTTAACTAGCCTTCATGTGGCATTTATTACATGTCAGGTACTCTTCTGAGTGTTTTGTAGATATTCATTTAATCCTCATAAAACACTTCTTGGAGTTACGGATTTAGCTCAGTAGTAGAGCGCCTGTCTAGCAAGTGCAAGGTCCTGAGTTCAATCACCAGCACCTCCCCCCCACCAAAAAAAGAAAACACTTCTTATTCTCCTTTATTTTCACTTACCAGTTGCGTGATTTGGGGATCCTAATAACCCAGTAAAAAATAGAAGGACTCAGCTTGGCATCATAGTGCAAAGAATTCCCTGCTGTAGTGGGCAGCTTTTTGAGGAGCGATGCAGCCACTCCCAGCATAATGTTACAGAAGGAAATAAGCCAGGGCTCTTCCCACTCAGCAGGTTTCTCACCCCTGGAAGACAGCCATGACCATCAGGCCTCTTGAGGCGCTAGAGAGTCATTAGGGACTGCATCCACTCCTTTCTTTGTGTGTGGTTTTGTTTGTTTGTTGTTTGCTGTGTTAGCCAAGTACTCTACCTCTGAGCTACACCAGCAGCCCGGATCCTTAGTGCTGCTTATTGATGGTTCTATAGTAAAGAAAAATACAAGTAACGGGTGCAGTGTGAGTCTCCATAATTACAAAGTCCTCGGACCACAACCAGCCTTTAGGCCTCCTGGACAAGTCATGCAGTAGATCTGGGTCTCAGATTCTTCATCTATAAGCCCAAGAGTCAGTGTTGTTTAGTAATAAGAAAATATGCTTTATCAGATATGCCTTTTATAAATATTCACTAAAGGTGTACAAATGGAGTGCCTATTATGTGTCAGTCACCTAGTTGAGCACTGGGGACACAGTGATAAACAAGGATGATACTGGCATAAACCCTGCCCTTATGAACCTTACTTTCTAGTTGAGAAAACAGGCCAGAGATAAACAAATAATTATAAATTACGGTAAGTGCCACATATTAAATATTACAATAGAATTGGTGTGAATGTGGAAGGAGGGCTACTTTCTATTCAGTGATCAAACAGAATTTCTCTAAAGAAGTGGCACTTCACCCAATCTATCATTTTTTACTAGATTTGTGATGGTGGCCAAATTACGGTAAATTTTAAAAAGAAGTGAGTAACCTCTTAGAGCTTCATTTAACACAACTCCTGCATCTTAGGCTGAAGTGATGATCAGACGACATGTGTAAAGTAGCCGGCACACACTAGGCATTCTGTACACATTAATTCCTTTCCCCTTTGTGTTCTGGCAGGCAATATTCTCCAGCCTGCAAACAGCTTACCGTCACACAATCTGTTTGGTAGGTTATTTACCTACTTAATTTTAGTTCAGTAAGTCAGGAATTTAGGGGATAAATCAAGTTATCCCCAAATTAGCAAAAATATGTGCTTACACTTTAAAATTGAACCTAGATGCCTTCAATCTAAGGGTCTTTCCATTATCAAATCTGGCTAAGCCTTCCTCTTAATAATCATTTGTAAAGTAGCAAATTGGCACCAGCTCAGTTTCCCTATTACTGACTCAATTTTCAAAAAGTTATGGAAAATATCTATTAGCAGATCCTTGCATTGTCCAGGGATACATGGCATCTTCATTTCTCCTTCAGGGGGAGGCAGGAAAACAAGTCTTTGGTAAGGAGAGAGGATGCTGTGGTTCATGCTGCTTACAGATGAGACCAACAGAGTTTAATTTTCACATCCGAGGTCACATAGCAAAGTTTCTAGCAAGCTCTGACTAGGAGTCAAAGCTATGGATTCCTTTACCATTGTTCTCCTGCAGAACTAAAACTCCTACAGACTGGGTATCCTATCACACAACACACACACACACATGCATGCACGCACATGTGTACAGGAACTGTGTTGATTTTATCAAGAATAATGTATTGATTTGTGGTTTACATTCATTATCCTAAAGAAGCTCTACATAGAACTGGAATAGAAACTATCATGACAGGTCAATCCCTAATATCACTTCATCAAACCTCATCTGACTATGCTTTAAAAGCACACGTTAAGTGTGTATGTGCACACATACGTCACTAAGGTAGTCAAACATTTTAGTGTTTATCATTAATAATGTACCTACTAGTAAAAGTTTAAGCCACATTTCAGCTATAGTCTCAAATGTGGGAAGGTTCACACTGTTGGACCAGGAAGAAAGGAAATGAAAGCTGCGCACCTTGATGACACAAAAGCAATAGTGTCAGTTTCTGATTTAATTTTTTATGTGGCACTGGGGATCAAGCCCAGGGCCTTGCACATGCTAGGTAAGTGCTCTCACCCTGAGCCATATCCCCAGCCGTGATTTAAGATATTTTTCATGACCAAGAAAAAATCAGAACTAATGTGGTTGCGCATGCATGTAATCCCATCAATTTGGCTGAGGCAGGAGGATCACAAGTTCAAGGCCGCCTTGGGTAACTTAACAAGACTCTGTCTCAAAATAAAAAAATAAAAAGAACATCAGCAAACTGCACCTGAGTTAGATCCCCACTAATGCAAAAAGAAGGAAAGAGGGAAGAAGGAAAGAAGGAAAGAGGGAAGAAGGAAGGAAAAAAAGAAGGAAGGATTGGTATTTATTCAAACACTGCTTCCAATTATTAGTATTAACTATTATAATATCTAACTTGAATTTTGTCCAAACCAAACTTAGGGTAACATAAATTGGCACCTAAAATTTTTATTACATTTTCATTTTTAAAACTTTCTTGAAAATATGATTTTAAAAAAAGAAAGTATGATTTTACCCTCAAATATGAATATTCATGTCCATTTATATTCAATACGGTCAGTTCTAACCCTGAAGTTTAAGAATTCTATCAAAATTAAAGTAACATATCTAGGTACTAAGCTAAGCCATGGCTGTTTTCAAATTATACAATGCAGAAAACCATGAGGATGCTTGAAATAAATCAGAAGCAATGGGTTTAACAGCCATTTCCCAAGCCAATTGTTTTGAACAGCTCCTAGAAAATACATTTCTGGTTTGGTGGCCAAAGCAATTTCAGTAAATTAGAGATGCTTAAGCCTTTTTCAAATGACTATACTAAAATCAAATTTTACATACTTTAGAAACCAAAATTATAGATAGTAATTATAATTGTTTTTGACAAGTCAGTTGAGAAACCATCGCAGACGTCCAACATATACAATGCATTGTTTAAATAGGATTCTCCCTTTAAGCAGAATCCTAAATAAATCACTGAAAGCAGCAAAAGAACAGGAAATGACCATAAAGCAGATGCAGTTTGGCAACGTGATTCTCATAAAACGTTAGAGGGGCCCTGGTATATCATCAAAATATTCTAGGGCTGAAAAACTTCTGGGGGAATAAGAGGAATTAGTAGAATAATATGGAAGAGCTCTCACTTCATCATGAACAGAAACATTTTTACGGTCTCCAAGGTTATCTTGCTTTTTCTTTGTCTTGCTAAAACTATTCGTGATTGAATATGGTGAATATAACTCATGATTTTCTCCTTTTTCCTATAGAAGACAGGCTGCGTAAAGTTATTTAGGTATAGCAGGCATCTCTCAGCACAAGACCAAATATTCTTAAATGAAAATGACATGATATTGGGATACTCAGCCAATGTTGAGCTTTATGGGATCACTTTGTTGTCCTTTTTGTTCTACCCTCAGCTTGGCTGAATACTCTTCATCAGCTCTTCAACTGAGCATCTTTCCTAGACATTCTGCTCCCACTGCCAAAGCTTCAGTGGCCTTCTGGACAGATGAGTGTCCTTGGCTCCGTACCTGTGTCCTCTGTCTTTCCCTGGGTGTCCCACAGAAACTGCATTGACAATAGTGAACTCACCATCTCCCTCCATCGCCTCCACCGTTCTGCATCTCTTCCCACAGCACAGTCCCCATCACCACCAGCTACCTAATGTCTATGTTTCAGCTGTTGTTGACAAAAATTGGGGGTTCTTCTCAACAGAGTGCACAGAGTGGAGATAAAGTGTTTGGGCTTTGGAGTTGGGGCACTCCAGGTGCTACCACGTTATAATTAGATCAACTATCAGAAGGATTATTGCACTAACCAGCTGACCAGCACTTTTAAAATTTTTTTCTGAGATAGAGTCCTGCTAATTTGCCCGTGCAGGGCTTGAACTTGCAATTCTCTTGCCTCAGCCTCCAAAATCGCTGTGATTATAGGCATTCTACGAACACTTCATTGTAAAATTCCCAAACATGCTGAGTGTGACAGGAGGATCACAAGTTCAAGGCCAGCCTGGGAAAATTTGTGAGAACATGTCTCAAAATAAAAAAATAAGTAAATGAAACAGGCTGGAGATGCAGCTCAGTGATAGAGAACTTGTGTAGCACACATGATTCAATCCCCACTGTCACCAAAAAACTAATCTAAACTTACAGAAGAGCTGAAAGAACTGTACAGTGAACTTGCACACCCCTACCACCTAGGCCCTACAACTACTAAAAGCTTGCTGTATTGACTTTGGTATGTCTTTCTAGCTATCCATCCCACTATCCGTCCATCAGTTCATCTTAGGTTTTATGCATTTCAAAATGAATTGCAACATCAATATACTTATCCGTAAATGCTTCGGCATGTTTGTTATTAACTATA
This sequence comes from Hystrix cristata, assembly GCA_004026905.1. NCBI lineage: Eukaryota > Metazoa > Chordata > Mammalia > Rodentia > Hystricidae > Hystrix > Hystrix cristata. The sequence goes on from PVJO010004833.1 coordinate 8,283, forward strand.
GTTCCATATTTGGTCTCATTTTTAGGTTATGTGTGTGTATATCTATATCTATCTATCCATATACCTATATATATCTCCTTTGATAAGTTTGGCCAAAGCATAGAGCCCATGTAATCCAAGCTACTGTTGGGATATGGAACACTTACTTTACCTGACACTACTGGGGTGTGGAACATTTCCTGAATGTTGTTCCATGTCCCTTTATGGTTGTGACACTTTCACCCTTCTAAGAGGCAACCACTGTTCTGATTTTTTTCTGCCAGAAACTAATTTAGTGTAGAACTTCATACAGATGGAGTTACAGTCATCCATAATTTTTTAAAACTGTATTAAAGTTGATAGGTGAAATATTTGTTTTAATTTATGTTGATTATTACAGAAGATGACCTTTTGTTTTGTTTTGTTTTGAGACAGGGTCTCACCATGCAGTTCAGGCTGGCTTTGAAGTCACGGCAATCCTCCTGCCTCAGCCTCCTGAGTGGGAGGCTGGGATTACAAGCATGTGCCACCATGCCCAGCTAAAATGAACTTTTTCAAATTCATCACTCTAAATTCTATAATGTCCATTATTCTATTGGCTTATGCTCTAGAGAGAGAAGAATATGGACCTCGTTCTCAGCTTACTAAATGTGCAAACTTGAACAAATTACTTAACTTTCTGAGATTTACTTCATCCCTAAAATGGAAATAACACTAAATTCATCTTACAGAGTAGTACTTTCTTATAGGATGTGAAATAATACTTGTAAAACATTATTAGTATCTGAAAACATGAAGTGCTCAATGAATGTTAGCTGTTATTAGCATATTATTGTTTCCTGTCCATTCCTTGTGTCTCATTCATTCATGAACTCCATCCCCCCTTATTCAAACATTACTACATTAGTAAAAACTTACTGAACTTTGTATTTCACACAGTAACTAACTCCAGCATTATTTCCTACCTTGCTATACTAGGTGGAATTTGTTCCCTGAAAGGATATACTCAAGTATAACCCTAGAATCTTCCCAGCTATGATCCAATTAAGAGGTGGTCCTCCTGAGTCAAGGCCAGCCCTAAATCCAGTGGCTTGTGTCCTTATAAGAGGAGAGACCTAGAGACACATGCAGACACTCTGACGGAACACTATGTGATGACAAAGGCAGGGACTGAGGGATGCATCTATAAGCCAGCGAACGCCAGCAATCACCAGCAACCACCAGAAGCTAGGAAGAGTCAAGGGAGGATCATTTTCTAGAGGCTTCAGATGGAACATGGCCCTTCAGATTCCCCACCTCCAGAACAATGAAAGAATACATTTCTGTTGCTTTAAACCAGTTTGTGGTACTTTGGTATGGCAGCACTAGAAAACGAATACCTGTGCTTTCTTTTATTGTATAATGCTGATGTAATGTTTATTATCCATTTTCCCTCATTAAAATATAAGATTTGAGAAAGCAAGGACCTTGTTCTTACTGATTGATTCCCCAATACAAAGAAGGTGCCTGGGGCATAATAGATGCTCAATAAACATTCCCTGAATTAATCAAGTGAAGACTATCATTCTGACCATGTACATTAAACACCACATATTAGCTTTTTGTTGCTGTTGCAAAATATCTGAGATAAACAACTTAAAGCCGTAGAGACTTATTTTGGCTTACAGAGTTTCACAGGGTTCAATCCATGCCTGCTTAGCTCTGTTGCTTGTGGGCATGTGTTCAGGCAGAACATGACGGTGAAAGGGCCTACAGAGAACAGTTCTGCACCTCACTGTAGCCAGGAAACAGAAAAAGAGGCAGAGACGAAGTGGCCAGGGACAAGATACACCCTTCAAAGGCATGGCCCCAGTGACCTACTTGAACCATCTATTTCCTGTCTAGTCTAAACTCCACCTGCAACCTGCCTCCTACCAGCCCATTCAGCCAGTGAACTCATCAATGTATTAACCCACTTGATGAAGTTTAAACCTTCATGATCCAATCACTTGCCGAACGCCGACCAGCTGGCAGGCAAGCCTTGAACACAATGAGCCTTTTGGAGTAGTTTGGATCCCAACCACAGCATGCCATTTTTTCATTTGTCTTTGGCTTTTTAATTTCAAGGCAGTTCTTTTTTGGGGGGAGGGGGTGCTGGGGATCGAACTCAGGGCCTTGTGCTTACAAGGCAAGCACTCTAATCACTGAGCTAAATCCCCAGCCCTCAAGGCAGTTCTTGATGTGAAGTTTTGATGTCCAAATTCATGTTTTTTAAAATATTATGTTTAAAATGGCTTTTTCAGCTGGGGATTTAGCTCAGTGGTTAGAGTGCTTGCCTAGCAAGCACAGGCCCAGAGTTCGATCCCCGGCACCAAATAAATAAAATGGCTTTTCCAAATTTCATGTTTGTATTTACCTTATTTTCTTGGTCTTATACAGGTTAATCTTTTTTAAATTGTAATTGAAAAACCACATAGAGAGAAAAACAGAATATAATGCAGTTTCATTTTTATATTCAACCCTTTATCCACTTGGAATTTCTTTGGTATGTGGGATGAAGGAGAGCTCTATGTTTTTTTCAAAATAGCTAACCAATTATCCCAGTAACTTTTACTAAAGCATGTTTTTTTTACCAATTGGAAAGCACCTAAATGATAATCTAAAATATTTATATACGTATACTTTGACGAGTAGAACAGAAATCTCAGCCACAGCCATCTATTTTGGTATTAGCAGCATATCTAAAATGCCACATTATAACAGGTTTTAACACATGGATAGAAGTTCTACTTCATGTGTCCATGCAATTGTGCGAGAAATCTGCCTCAGCTGCTGTCCCTCTCTGCCTCTGTTCTGATTCAGGTCCTCACCTCCCAGCTGGAAACTAGCTCCGACCGGCTGCTGGCCTAGTGCTGTCCAAGCTAGCCTTTACCCTGCTGCAGTTTCAGGTCTCTGTTTGGAGGAAAAGGTTCTGTGATCTAGCCCTAGCCTACCTATTGTCTTACATTTACCAGATACTCTGAACTAAACGCAGTTGTTTGCTTTTATGTGGTGCTGGGGAACCCAGAGCCTTGCACATGCCGAGCATATGCTTTACCCCTAAGCTACACTCCCATGTTCTTTGGAAAAGCACCCATTTGCTTTCTACCTTTTCTTACTTCTTGCAGAAACACTTCTGCCTAAAACACCCTTCCCTGGCTTCTCTGCTTGCTTTTAACTCCCTCAGGGCCGCTCCCTTGACACTTCCCCTGGGACAGATGTACCTGCTGAGACAGCAGCACTCCATTCCCAGCCTGGGTTGGTGGCCTTCCTGCCTGCCTCCAAACTTCTATCACGGTATTGATCCTATCTAAGGTCTCTTATTTGAACTCATCAAAACCTTGAGTAAGTCACTTCTTCCTGGGCCTCTTTCCTCAGGTCCTAAAAAATGAAGCTGGACCATAACCTATTAGTAAGGATTCTTTCAGCGAAAATTTTATATAGTAGTTTGCTATAGTAGTTTGAAACTGTCCCTTGTTTCAAAGCTAATATGACTGACAATTGCCAAAAAAATTTTCAAATCAACATGTTTTCAATACCTTTGGTACACTGACTCTTCTGTCCAGGGAGAATTAATGCTCATATTGGTGACCTTGGAAAAATCACAAGGTATTAAACCACCCTCTAAACCAAAGGTAGAAATTATACCTGGTAATGCTTCTACTGCACTTATTGTAATCCTTGAAAATGAGTAAGCTTCATGGTATATATATTTCCAATTATGCCTGTAACTGATGATTTAAATTACCCCATACCCAAATATTCTAGAGAAATGAGTTAATATGAGACACTTTTAGAATTACTTGATATCTAACTTTTTTCTCTTCACAGTCCTGGGAATGTAACCTAGGGCCTCTAGCATAGGCAAGTACTCTCCCACTGAGCTGTACCCACCAGACTTGATATATCTAACTTGAACAAGACAAGATCAGAAACTTTGAGGCTAGAAAAGACCCTAGGATCATCAAGGTCAGCCTTAATTTTAGATGAAGGAATTGGGACTAACAGGCAGAGCGCCTACCCTGAGGACACTGCCCCTCCACATATGCCTATTCAAAGTGGAAACAGCAATAACTATCTGCATACTAGCCACCTTAGGTAAAGCACCAGTGAACCACTACAGACAATAAACTTGTATTATTAAAGCAGAGGTTTGGTGGTGTTAAGGATTATAACAAATAAGCTTTAATCCCCCTTTTACTGAGCTACTTTATTAGAGGGGAGGGAGACCTTTGCTTTGCTGCCACATCAAACTTAACTATGATTAGGCACCAACAAAGTAGTAAGCATTAGACAGCACAGGAAATATCTGTAGAGTTCTTTGTTTGTATAATTGCCTCAAGCATTAGTTACTTTTAAATCTCACACACACACACACACACAAATATGCTAGAAGACAGAATTTACTACTCTAAGTCTCTTTTCATTAAGATTTCATTCATCACTAACAATTAAAATCCATCTGCCCCCAACCACCAGGCCACCAAAGAGAACTTACTTAACCTGCATATCCTTGGGGTAGACCAAGGTTATCACTGTATTTCCCCTAATGAGGAAATGGAAGCCTTAGGCAACTAGCTCAAGGATAAAGTGCAACTCAGAAAGAGCGCCTTTCATTGATTAAATGAGACCTGCTATCAGGAAAATTTAAAAGGGCTTCAAAATTAGAAAATTCCATGGCACCAGGAAATGATACATACCAAGACCATCTTTTTAAGAAGCGGCAATCCAACTTTTTGTTATCACTCAATATTCACTGGCTACCATGTGATTTGTCTCAAACAACTAACTAGAAAGGCATCCTAATTTCTGCTTTAGGTTAGTCGCCTAATAGAGGTTCCTGAGCCCTAAATCCTCACAGTAGGCCCCCAAGTCCAGGTCTCCATTGACCAGACTCCAAAGCAAGGTGGCATCTCACTCTCAGGATCCCTTCCACCACTCTTCTCTGGGAATCTCCAAATCAAGTAGACAGATTCACTCTTCTTTCCTGTTCCATCTCAAATGTGTCCAGCTCCTCAAAAGTAGGCATCCCATTGGTTAACAACTTTATATTCTTTCCATAAGAATGAGTAATTATTTTGTTCCAATATTAGCACAATATAATTTCCAAAATCAGGCATCTTCGTACTTTATGTAAATACAAACTTAAAAACCACCTATGTCCAAGTTTTCTCTTAAGACCTCCCTCACTAAAAGATTTTTTAAAAAGTTGTCTGGCATTGCTAATCTTTAAAAAAAGTAGTCCAGCCTTTTCAAATCTATACATTTATTTGGCAAATTGAGGTTAATTTACATTCGATAACAATGATTGCTCACCAAACTGCCAAAACATACTTCATAATTTCAAATACATTTTATTTTGAAATATTTATCATTTTTAAAAAAAAATTAAATAAACTTCAGGGCTGGGGATGTAACTTAGTGATATAACATGTACCTAGCACGTTTGAGGCTCTAGGTTCAATCCCCTGTACTGCTCCCCTAGAAAGCCACGTACATTTCAAACCATTTTAAATAACAGTTAACTACAGAAAAGATTTTACCATCTTTGCTACTGATCAAGAATGCCGCCAACAAAAGTCCTGCGGTTTACAGATGGATACCGTGCAATTTTTCTCCTATTATTCTAATCAAAATTGCATCGTGATCCACCCGACAACAGCAAAACAGATCATTTTACAATTCCTGAATATCAGAACTTACAAATTAAAAAATTAAAATTAAAATAGGAAGCCGAAAAAATCCTCCTTTCTTCCACAGGCCGGGACAAGTGCAATACTTTACAGATAATACAAGTAATGCAACAAATCCCCACCCATGGATGAATGGGCATGAATGCTGAAGATGCATATGCAGGTGTCCACAAAGATGTAGAAAGTACACATTATCACAATCAGTTTTGCATGGATTTGCACAGCCATATATACATATATACGCTGAAATGCAAACCTGCAAAACTAATCGTAAGTAGCAGTGTCCTTGAATAGTCTCTCCATCAACAAGAGATTCGTTATCCAAGAGTACTGCAAGTGCCCACACTACAGTAGAGTAATGCCAAAACTACCTGCACTATGAGCACTTTGGTACTACTAGGACCCATGCTTATCCTTTGTATACACTGCAGTCCCCACCATCTGTTCCCAACAATAAAAGAACAAAAGCCAAACTTTGAAAATTGGTCCTATTCAAATCATCCAAGGCATACTTCTAAAATGTTGTATATTAGGCAGCCTGTGCCAGAAGGGGCATTTAGGGCAGTAGATTCTAAGCTGCTTCACTAACTGCACTAGATGCACCTTAACACAAGAGACACATAAGGGGCAGCTGAAAAGCATCAACGACTTAATTATGCACAAACTACAGTGCTCAGTAGCCACTGATTAAATCACCATGGTAATGTAAGAAGTGCTTGCATTGCAGTAGATCTCAAAAAGCTACCTGCACTGTAAGCACTTTTACATGGCCAAGGCCTATTCCTGTAGCATAATTTTAAGTCTTCCAGGAGCTCTTCTTTTCCATCCTCACAGAGCTATGCACACTCACCTGGTTAAAAGAAAAACACACACGTGCACATTAGAAACAAGTAAACTAGTTAGTGGTTAATATTCCTGAAACAAGCTTTCTGTTGAGTCCAAGCTAGATTTTGTAATTTCAACCAAATCCTGTGAAATATCAATAAATTGAATTGTTTTCACAGAATTGAACGTGAATAACACTGGCGATTTCAAAAAGTTCGATTCTTAAAAATAAGAGGATTTGGACTCCCTTTTCCATCTAAGAAAACTTGTTATCTGCATCCCAGTAAATATACAAGCCAATTACATCCACCCTATTTTGTAAGAGGCATACCCAGAGAAAGAAGCATGTAAAATTGAGGGGGAGTAGTTGAGTCTTCCAGAGCTTTGGGGCTCCATACAGAAAGTGACTGTGTCGGATTAAACGAATATTCCCTGCCCCCACCCCATTAATAGAAAATGAGAGAAATTTTACAGCTGGTTTAAGAAACACAGCCTTACACTCTTCAGTTAATGCGCAGATGGCCTAGACATGTCACATTTTGATCTATTTCAAAGGGCTCTACTTCTGTTTAAACATTTATGGACCCATTTTCTCCATTAAACCCAAAGAAGGCAGATTAGCTCTTCTTTCCTTCATGTCATTATCTTCCATAAGAAAACCTTCTCTCATTTCGAAGACCTTATTTTATCTAAGAACATGCACAAGGAAGCGAGCCTCTATTTGAAAAAGGCTCACGAGGTTCCCCTACCTTTTCCATGATGGGATTAAATTTTGTCAAAAAAGAAAAAAACTTTTCAGGGCCATGTAATTTGTAACATGTTAAGCAAGTGAGGGAGCTTTTACTGCTGGATTTCTGTCATGGTACCCTACGGCCACTAAGCTACTCTTTGAAAAAGCGCAACACATTCGTAAAGATTACATATAAATATGAAATCAGTTTTCTATAAGGGAAGAATAGTTTCAATACAGGAATGTGAAAGGTACCATTTTTCCTCTTAAATCGGGCTTCTAGTCTGTAAGACTTTGGGCTCCACTTAAAAATAGTCCAAACCTGGCATAGTATTTGCCTACTCAACCCGGCAAAACTGAGCTCGCACGAGGCAGGGAGCGCGCCTTCCAGTTACCACCTTTCTTTAATGAGCCGATCATCTGGCGTGCTGGGCAGTCACTCGCCAACCTCTCTAAATGGTAAGAAGAAAAGAAAAAAGCAAGCCTTTGGTTCCGCCTTTGTGAGGCCCTCGGCCTCTTCTCGCGCCTCCCCACCCTTACCTAGGCTCGGCTCAAGGCGGAGCTGCCCGCGCCAGGGTGTGCTCCAGCTGCTCCCACCACGCGCTCCCGTCCTCGTGCTGCCGCTGCCGCCGCCGAGATTAAAGAGAAAGAAACAAAGCATCATGGGAAACGGAGTTCTCCATTCAAAGCACCAAAAACGCGCCAAGCCCACGCCTCCCTCCCCCTCCATTCCCGGGTTGGTGGGAGAGAAGCCAAGGGGGAGGGGAGTCCTTTTTTTTTTTTAAAAACCTCCACGTGCACCCCCTCGGTCTGAACCCCTCCAAAACTCCCCAGGAACCCAAAGGTCAGCGGCGGAGAAAAGGGGAGTCGTTTCCCGCGCATTCCCCACCACCCCTCAACTACAAGCCGGTCCTCTGCTTTCATCAAGTCCCGCCTGCTCCGTCCCCTCCCACCCAGCCAGTCAACTCTTCCCCGGCCGCAGTCCCCTCTCCCGGCTCAGCTGCCCGCCCGGGCAGCCCCTCGCAGGTGGCGCGCCAGCGACCCCGCACCGGCCGGCCCGCTCTCCCGCCCCGCCGCACACGCAGCGCCCGAGCGCTCCCGGGGCGCAGCCTCCCGCCAGCCGCGCCGGAGGAGGAAGAGAAGTGAGAAAAAGCCTCAGGAAATTCGGCGGGGCCGCGAGCGCACGCCTCACCCCGAGCGCTCCGGCCGCGGCGACGCGGGAGCGCGAGCCTCCGGCCGCCACTTGAGGAGCGCTCCGTGCCCCTGGCCCTCCGTCCGCGGCTATATCCCTGGGAAAAGCCCGCCCCTCTGCCTTTAATAGCCCAGGGCAAAAAGCCCGCCCCCGCCCACCCGGCCCGCACAGGAATTAGGAAACGGAACCCCCACCCCGCCAAGGCGCACACCCCACCGAGCCTCAGTTACCCCCGGCCCGAGCGCAGCCGGCTTTGCCCCGTCTCTGCCCCAGCTGGAGCCCTCCATTCAAGGCGCGCCTGGGACGCCCGCCCGGGCGGCGACCGATGCTGGAGCTGGTGCCACTGGCGCCCGGCCCGGGATGGCGCACTCTCTGCCACCTCGTCCGGTCCCCCTCCGGCGGCGCTCGCCCCATCCCCCACCGGAGATAGACGACGAGGCCCACGGAGCCGTGGGACCCGGGTGTACCCCCCCACCTGCGCACGCATGCGCATCACCCGGCCGCTAGATTGAAAGTGTTCCTAAGGCCCCAGAAGGGAACAAATACATACACAGCGTGTTCGCTCTATGCATCTGTGAAAGTTTTAACCTCTGGCACCTTGTGCTACTGTTAGACTTTCGCACTTGCCAGGCGCCTCCCTCACCCACTAAATCAGGGTTTCTTGGCAGGTATCGTTAACGGAACGGTAGCAGCGGCCGAGTACACGCACAAATGCTAGGAAGACACGGTACAACTATCTTGCTTTCTCCCCTCATTCTGCAGCTAATAAGAACCACTTGAGGGTGGGCTGCGGAAAGGCCAAAGCTCGAGTACCCTCTGTGTAAAAAATAAATAAATAAAACGATGTCTTAGTCTAAGATGCACAATCAACATAGAATTGAGCATTCTAGACTTTGAACACCCGGCAAAACGCGATAAGCAGAGTGTACCTTCTCCACTTCCCGGGCGGACGCGAGCACAGGAGGAGGTTTGAGGCCCATAGCAGGGAGGGGGTATTAGAGGACCAGACTACAAATCAGAGAGCAGTGAGCACTCGGGGTGGTGGTGGGGGAACACTGAAAGGCAAGTGGGAGTGAGGAAGGAGGGGTGCGGGGTGCGGGGTGCGAGATGAAACCAGACCCCTCCCTCCTACTATTGTTACCGCGGGTAACTGTGGCAGCCTAAAACCCAGAAGGGGACAAGGGCGCCATGTGATTCTCAACCTGATGCGCGGTAGTAGCTCAGGCAAACAGATTACAAAAGACTGGCCTCTCCCGCCCCTGGCACGCGATGGAGCCCAACCTGAACGGCCAGCGCCTCTCTGGAGTCAGCGGTGGATGCAAAGTAAGCCACACTCATTGCTCCAGAGGGAGTCACCCCTACAGGTGGGCTCTCTCCCCTTTGCACAAAATGTGCAAACGGACCTTACAGCCCACCCTGGCGCTTCTGCCTAATACTTTCTGGAAACCACGCAGCCCGAAGTTTACTACCCGGGCAGATCTCTCCTGTGAGGTTGCACCGACTGCAATGCAACTTTCGACATTAAATGGTAATGACTAACAGCGGGAAGAGGGGGAGGAACGAGATCCCACACCCGACCTTAAGAGATATTGTATTAAAGCAAGATAAGAACAGTACCTTTGAGCTCCAGCAAAACCTGGCGTGGAAAAAGGGTTTTTGCGAAAGTGGCGCGAAGATAATATCATGTGATCCGACCCCGAGGCGTCTCCTTCCCCTTTTGCTACCCCCCCAAAAGGGGGGGGTAGGGGAGTTACATCCGCTCCTCACAAACTATTAGCATAATTAATTGTGTCCTGCAGCTGCAGCCAGAGCTCCATGTCAAGGAGTAAACATATCCTCAGCCTCTTCACTATCAGAACAAAAAGACCCATTGCCCTGATTTTGGAAGATGTTCCCAAATAAATCTCATTATCATCAGAAGTCTTAATTTGGCATTCTGAGTCTATGTTGCAAAGATAGGACAGAGTTGAAAAAGACAAAGTCATCCTATTAAAAGGGAATGAGTAGAAGTAGCTCCCCCAAAGTGAAATATTTAAATAGAAGCTTTTGTATGAAAATATCACGTTAAAGTACTTCACTAGTTTAAAATTTTCCAACTTTTAACAGTTCCTTAAACAAGACATCCTCCCAGAGTCTTCCTAGTCGCCCCCTCAACTCCCACCCCTCCTTCCCTTTAAAGCCAGAACAATACCCGGAACAAGGTATTTTGAGATTGCTTTACCAGGATATTTTCTTGTTCTTAATTTTTTTAATGGCTTGCAACATATAGAATGTCTGGATCAAGTTCCTAACTGGCAAAAATAATTTATTCCACTTTAGTACCTGTCTAGCACGAGGTAAAATTAACTAAGTACAAGATATAGGTTATAAGAAATTAGGACATTTTGAAACAAGAAGTGATTTATTTTTGTCTTTTTCTTTTGGAAAAAATTTTAATCATCAGCCAAAATACCTAGAGCATTAAAAAAAAAAAAAAAGCTACAGAACAAAGCATTTCACAAACACTGCCCCCCCAAAAAAGTCAGAATAACTAACAGCTCAAAGAAAAGCACGTGATCCCTCCATGCTTTAAAACTTGTGGTCATGCTGAGGCTAAAAGCTAAGAGCTTGTGACCCTGCAACCCTGTCCCCTCCCCCAGACCACAGCCCAGGGTTTAAGGCTCCAGGCTCCCACCGGGCTCCTGCTTGCTCCCAGTATTGTGAGAGAAACAATACTTTTGCGTTCTGCACAATAACCGAGCCACAACTCCTGGCCCCCACAGATTAGCCAATGTATACATGCTTCTACTTACACGTACATATATGTGTATGTATATATTTACCCTACAGAACATATGCCCGCACAGAAGCCCAGATGTTCTACAAGAATATGTAAGAAGAGTATGGAAATTGGCCAAAGGAAGAAGAATCTGTTGTTTTTCATGAGCCTAAGATTTCTCATCACAATTTTAAATTCTTGCCACTATTTGGAGTTTGCAACGGATTAAAATAAAACAGATACCCAACAAAGTACTCTGCCCCAAGTAGAGACACTGGGGTTTTCTTTGCCTGAAGAGGGGAGGAGGAATTCTTCCGTATTGACCTCTACACTTAATTGTGCTACATAAAGCAGCAATCTCAAGTAGTTTGGATTTTAACACCTTTAAAAATACCAGTAATTGACATTTTACCCAGTTGAGAAATCATTTCACTTGATTTAGAAATAATATTAAGTGGCTCTGTTAAACCTAATGATTTGTATCTTAGAACAAAAAGGTCCCCATGGAAACCAGAAAGTAATTTAAGAGTATTATGTTCCTCGAACAACTAGAATAGAGCTTTTGTTCTGTGTGTATTTACTACTTCAAATTTTTGAGCTACACTTGCAGTTAAGGTCCCTTACACCCTCGTTTTGCCCAGGATCAGAAATTCAACGTCCTACTGAAATGTGTGTTTTGCTACATTTGTGCAGTTCTGTGTTCCTGTGCTCATGTGGCTGCCCATGAGGCCTAAAACAAAGCCAGATCAGAACGTCTCTGAACAAAATGGGAGGGGGGCTAACAAGAAGAACATTTTTCAAATGCTCTTTTGGTATTTCATCCTGGAGCAGGGACTGTGATTTAATTAGAATCCTACAAAACTGGACTTCAGTAACCATGGTTTTTGAAATATTCCTTTATTTACAAACATTACGTACTTTTAAAAATGAATTGATCTTGTTTTGAATGGCAAGGATATTTACACAAACAAAACCTGAAAAAAATTACTTAGATTTTGGTTACTAAGCTTAATTTGTTTATGAAAATTGATGTCAGCAAAACAAAGAAAATATTAAGAGGTAATAAGGAACTTCTGAGTGTTACTTCTTTGCAGTAGCACGTACCACATAAATCATGTAAATAAAACAGACAACGTATCTTCAGCTAAATAGTGTCAATGTGAATTAAATATCAAAGATTTACCTATTGATAAGAAGCAGACAATTTCACTAATTGAATGCACACAATTAATATAATTTGGTTTAAAAATGTAGGAAGTAAAAATATATTTATCATACTCTCAAAGGATTTTACAAAGAGCAAATGGCAACAAGAGGTGGATCAACTTTCTAAAATACAAATACGCTTAAATCTACACTTTATTAAATTTAATTTGTAAGTAAACTTTATAAACCGGTCTTTGGTAACTTTGCTATTGTAGAATATTAAATATTATAGTGTTTAAAAATATTTCTTGTTTTTATTAATGACTTGATCTTAATTTTAGTGGCAAGAATAATTAAATTACAATAGAACTAAATTACATCTTGCTCAATTCAGGTACTAGCGCTTACAACATGGAACTAATTTTGTTAATATGTGATGTTTTTAGAATTACTCTGTCCTGTGGATCTTTGCGTTTTTCAGTAGGATGTTAAAAATAGTTTACTGGCACTAACAACTGCATATTTTTTACAGGCTGAATATTTTAAGTCAAAATATTTATGTAAATATTGAAAAGATACAAGAATAAACTGATTTCCATCAGTAGAAAAATTGTTTCTCAAATTAATTCTCCTACCTTGAGAATAGATTCAGTAGACATTAAAGTGATTCACTATTAAGATTAAATAGTGTTAAAGGTATTTTTACACTCTGTTTGAAACACTTTGATTTTCCTGTTTATGTGACCTTAGAAGTGGAACTTCTGGTATTACAAACCATAAAATTGCTAGCAGACTGTAATACTATAATCAAAGAAAAAGCTATAAACTAGAAATGTTTTACACACATCGCTCTTTTCCAATCACTTTTTTGATTAAATTTGTCCATCTTTGTGCCATTATACATTTTCTAAATGAAATAAAATGTCACGGTATGGAGCACGATAGAAGATAAAGTTTTGTGTTCAAAACGTGGTTTCTAAAACCTTACCAACACAGTAACATTTTTCTTCCAAAGTAAGCAGATCCTGGTGTTCAAATCATCCAATTACTTAATGATCTTACACCAGTGAGTTAATTCTTTGAAAATGTGATTAAGAAGCAAAAATTTTAGATGACAAATATGAATTCAAAGTTAGGAATCCTTAAATCATTTACTATTCTCTCTGCTGTAACTGAAATAAACTACAATAATCTTCTACTACCTATGAGGAAAAATAGCACAATGGCGTTTTTTAGAGTTTCTTCCTCTCTCTCTTCTTTTTCTCCTCCTCAAAGATAACATTTTCTCCTCACTTGCTAGTTCACTCTGCTAAGCTATGAGAGTCTCTTTAACTGTCTTCTGACTTGTGATTGCTGGAGGAAGTAGAACTATTGTCTGGCCTTTTTCATGCTGAGGAGGAAGGCGCAGTGAAATGTGTTGAATTATCCAGATGCCTGAAAGGACTGCAGTGAAAGCTTGGAACAACCTAAACAACAAGGCTAACACTGTAAAAGGGAATCTTTCAACAGAGACAGCCTACAGAGGACATCTACTTTTAAAATGCAAGAGAGATTTTATTTTATCAAACCGAATACAATCTAGCTGACTTTTGAAATTTTCGAAAGGATGTCTAAGTCATCAGGAAAACTAATGACTTAAAATCAAAGATGGAAAGACACGGTTTTATTATTTAAAATCATGTAATTTATGACCTTACTTAGCGCTCTGCCTGTATTTTTATTCTTTCAGAAAATAGTGATCTGTTCATATCATCCTATACTTTTTAAAGTCCTAATGAATTTTATTACTTGAAACTTTACTCCCTAAATTTAAAAAATGATTAGTATCACTAAGCCAAATAACTCCTTTATGGTTTTTTGTGATCCCATTTCTATAGCTGCTACTTATTAAAGCATCTTTAAGAGTTAAAACGTTTTATGAGCAAGAAGATAAAAGCAAGAAGAAAATGTTGGTTATGATTCAAATATGGATTGCATGTGTGTGAAAATGTTTAGATATCAAATTTATAAACTTGCTGAACTAAATAACGTTATTCCAGGATGGGTCAGAAGTATTTAAAAACTCAAGGTTAAAGAATTAAACATGATATGATGGTATGGATTACAAAAAAAATATGGTACTACAGCATGTTAAACCTTTTTAATGTTTTTTTATAATTAATTAACTAGACCAAAGTTCAGTGTTTCCTTGGAGGATATCAAGGCTAATAAACAAAGCCATTTTAAATATAGAGTCTGCTTGTTGATTTTGGAGAAACAGCAAGACAAATAATCCTGGTGAATATCTAGGGTTAAATTTATATTTTTAGAATGCAATAGTTAAATCTGCCAAAACTTTCAAGGTTATTTCATTTGCAGCTTTGCTTTAAAGATGATTCTAAGTGAAAGCATGGAAACCACTACATCTTGATGACCAGCAGTTTGTAGTTCTTTAGAGTCAGATACACACCTTGCAAATGTCGGTAGCCTTTAAACCTAATTATATGACTTTATTAAAGCTTTCTTTAATTTGACCCAAAATCAGATTGGTTTTCAACCTCTGTGTGTCTTAATCATGTTTTCTTCAGTTAGACATATATTCATTCTTCTGGCATATTATTAGTGTTGTCTGGTAATATCTTTGATTAGTTACTAGATAGAGCTATAGCCTTGTATTTATTCTTCAATACGAATTATTTTTAAAAATAAATGTCTAATGATAACAAGACAGAAACGGAATAGACTCCATCCATTTGGTTAATCACCTAACAAGAGCAAGAACCAATTTTTATGTGTTATATTATTTGAAGTCTTTATTGTCCTACTCACCTAATTATGCCTGTTCATTAACTTCAAAAGGTTCTTCTTTAAATAGTGGTTTATAACATTCTTAAAATCTTCTGGGAGGGGAAAGTCTTACATTTACTTGATTTTACCTCTATGTTGGAAATTTAAATATAAAGTTAAGAGAATTCATTTTATATTTTGGTTTCTACACAAAGTGGCCTATTCTTGTTTTGGTCTACAGTCCTTTGGTTTTCTGCAATTTCAACTATTTCATTTACAATTCAAACTCACCATTCTTAAACTAATCTCTATACTTTATTAGTATTTGCATATGCACTGGATGTTTCTTAAACTGCAGTCAAAATGTTACCAAGTTTACAAAAAAGTCTTGAAATTTAAGACCTAAAGCTTTTAGCAAACTAATTCTAAAATTAATTTTGCTAGCTTTTAACACTACCACATATTTGCAGCTACGTTTCTAGCACTTGACAGATTAGCACAATTTATGGAAAGAATCACAAATTCCAATTTGTCTTTCATTTTGTCCAACTCCTGGTCAAGTCTTTATGTTCTTTCAACACTAAATATGCGATGAAATACTGTCCATAACAGCATTAAATCTAGAAATGACTGGGCAGGTATCTTTTAAAGGACAGTGGGAGCCGATATCATGGGTATGAAGGTCTGTAGCGGGCATCTGACTTGATTTCTTCATTCTACAAATGAGGAGACAGAGGCTCCATAAAAATGCCTTGCCTAAATGCTTCCACTAAGTGTCAAGAGCCAGAATAAAGAAAACCACTTTTATGATTGATAGACGGATTGCCGTGCTGGGGATGGAACCCAGGGCCTAGCATATACTAACTAGGTAAGAGCTTGTCCGCTCAGCTATATCCCGAGCCCTATGGTCCAATTGAAAAGAAACTTTCGGTAGTCCTTGACTTATTATCAAGCTCGATTTTCCTACAGGGCTACTGTGAAGATTCAGTGAGATGATGTGGAAAGTTGCAGAGTGCTCACAATGCTTGGCACTTCAGAGTGCTCAATAAATGTTCTTTCTCCTTTTCTCTTTCCTCCTGATGTCTCATGCCCATTTCTCAGACTCCTTCCATGGTCCCAACTTTTTATTGCCAAGATTTGAGACATCAGTGGGGCAAGCAAGGCACAGAGCAACTGTTTGGGGATAAGATTTAGAAATCTGGTCATCCTCATGATTTAACCGCAGTCTGACTGTACCAGCTTAAAAAACACATAAACTGCCAGTTTCCTACTTGAGTTATCTGAGAAACCTGGTTGTTGCACAAGGAAATCACAACATGCTTTTCTTATGACCCCCTCAAAGCCCCACTCCAGGTTGGCATCCCAGATTACGATACAAAATAATGAAGAGTTGACCCTTGAAATGCAGCCTCATGTTCAAATTCATAACCTGCAGGTTGCAAATTGCCTTACATGTTGATTGTTTCTTAGAATTTTCTTTTGATAGTTAAGAGAGAAGCACAGTTCAACTGATGCCTTTATATGTACTAACTTGAGAGTAAAAGAGCTGTTAATATTATATAAACTGTTATACCATCTGTGCTATAATTCTGCCTCATCAGGTTTGATGGCATGCCACCCCCCATTTCCTTCATTCCACCAGGCATGTCATCAAAGGAGAATAAATTAAGTATTGTGCCAGAAAATGTGGTCTACTTTCTAAAAGGCATCTATCTCTAGCTTTCAGAAATGCCTTTTGGAATGAGCAATGTGGAAACAGTGTTCCCATTGTTGTTTAGGAATGTCATGAATTGGATCCCCACCCCAGCCTTTTATAGGGAAAAAGAATAAAAATCGTTCATCTGAGTTTAAAATTATCATATTTTATAGCATATGCTAACATGCTAATGAGGTGAGGTATTATCACATCTTTGCTGGGGCCATTATGGATAATTGAGCTTTGTCCACTCACCCAACTACATTGCAGATTCTGTGATGGTGGAGAGAACTTCAACTTTGTAGTTCTATGAGACCCCTTTCAGAGTATGTTGACACTTCTATTGTTGATCTAGCGACTAGGTTGAGTACTTGTATTGAGGAGTATGAGAAATGCCAGCTCCTGTTCACTTTGTAAATTCTACTTCAATGCTAAGTGTTTACTAGTGACCAAGAACCATTTGTAAAGTACTAGATAACATGAGCAATTCTTTAACTCTGTCTAAAAATATGTAACTGAGAGCTCAAGCAATGTGCCCCAGTAAATAAAGATAACTTAGGAAGTTTCTCTGTAAAGACCTAGATAGCTCACAGAGAGGCTCCTTTTGGTGATTTGGAGGAGAAAAGGGAAGAGTAAGGGAAACCAGTTCAAACTGTTTGTGTGAGAGAGGTTTTTGCATCTCAAAGAAGGGCAAAGGGTGGGAATCTAAGAAGGCTGAGGCTGGGAATTTGTGCCTTTCTCTTCCCACTGACTGTTCTAACCTCCCTCTCCCAAAAACCGCGCCATAGGGACCTGCACGGGGAATCCGGAGATCTCAGCTTGAGTCTGTGCTCTGTCACTAACTAGCTGAATGACATTGAAGCAAATCACTTACTAGATTACCTCTGAGGTCTCTTCCCACTCCATAAATCTTTGCTCTTTATCTCATTCCCCCTCCCTTTTGTTCCTCCTTGCCCCTACCCCCACCTCTTCTTCCCTGCCTTCCTTTTAACTGCAGTAATGGTAGTACTGAATTAGTTACCTCTGGAGGGAGGGTGGGAGGAGGGGAGAGAGAGAGAGAGAGAGAGAGAGAGAGAGAGAGGACTGAGAGGGTGTGTGGAAAATTAATGGAGACTTTAGATTGTTATCTACATCATGAGCTTTTTCTTTATTTCTATGCACTTTATTTATTGACTATTTAAATTAAAATTCCTCATAAGTTTAAGGTGCTTATTTAAGTATTCAGTAATCTACCAAAGTGTTCTTTTGTGGATATAAATGTTGCCACACACCATTTGGTCCCAGAGAGTGTGATCAACAGGAAATCAACGCGGAGTCATTCCACACAGACCTACCATATAGAAAACTAATGCACCAGGTTTTATTTTGTGTCATCTTCTATGCTGTAATAACGGTTTGCTTTCAAATAAGTCAGTAGAAAGATTTTGAGAGGCTTTTTTGGGGGGGTGCTGGGGAGAAGCTTTTTGACTCTGATTGTGTCCAAAGGAGATTAAAATTTTACCTTATGACACAGACACAGTGATATGGGCAAATCAACGGTCTTTAGTTCTCTCTGCTTCCATCCTGTAAGGGCTATTTTGAGTCACACTTCCCACAGCAAACCTTTCTTGTTAGGTCCAGCGCATGGTAATTTCTACTTTCTCTGAATTATCATAGCACTTGAGTTTCATTCTGTTTCAGTTGTGTACTTGGGTGTTTAGAAAGACTAAGGAATGATGGCTTCTGTTTTGGAGGGCAACAGTTTCCAAAGCACATCGATATGCGTGTATTATCTTGCTTGACATTCACCCGAAGTCTGTGAGATAGAAGCTTGGGGTTATTCCTATGTCACACTGGCAGAAAATGGGGACTAGAGCAGTTGAGTGAGTGACTCAAGTCTCTGTCTACCTTGCTATATCTGCTCCTTGTTAGCAATCCCAAATGCCACAATCTGCCCCTTCAATGATTACACACTCAAGAAGTCTGCTCCTCACTCCCACTGGGCCCCTAAAAGTGACATTAGCTACTATTTTGTACGCCATTAGTTCCCTAAATAGGGGATACCAGTATCTGAAATCCTCAATCTTTAGTGATGCCATCACTTTACAGTTCATCAGCAAAATAGCCTGTGTAGATTTTTCACCTAAACTCAAAACAGATTCAACAATTCAGACTCCTCACCCTACAAAACACCCCGGGCAAATATGAGATCAATAATCTGTAACACCGAGTGCTTACTATGTGCCAGGCACTGGTCTAAATACCTTGAATAAATACCTCACATCATGATCCTATTAGGTATGTAATTATTAGTTCTGCCCTTCTAGACAGATAACTCAACTGACAGTCCAGTGCAGGTACATGAGGGAGCCCATGCTTAAAGTAACGGCCTGTCTCTCAGCTCTATTTAGAAATCTGTATTCTCACCACAGCAGTGCCACGATAGGTGCATTCAGGTTAGAAAATCAGAGTAAAGTCCAGTGCTGGTGTCACAATGTGACTTCCCTCTGTGAGTCTGAGAAAAGCTCATGACACAGACCTGTGACAGAGGAGAGAAACAGAACTTTCTGGGGCAGAGTCACATGATGGCATAACTTCCAAAGAGAGACTGTTGAAGAAAATAGTTTTAGGAGAAGAAGAGTTAGATCAGTACTGCCCAATAGGAAAATAACACATTGCACACATAATTTTAAATTTTCTTATAGCCAATTTTAAAAGTTAGAAAGAAACAAGTGAAATTAGTTTCACTAGAGTATTTTATTTCACTCAATATATCCAAAACATGCTCATTTGGTCGTGTAATCAGTATAAAATATTTTACGGAGATGTTTTACCTTTTAGTGGGTACTGAGTCTTTGAAACTCAGTGTGCATTTAATACTTGCAGCCTATTTCTTTTCAGACTAAACACATTTCAAGTGTTAAACAGCACCCGTGGTTGGCGGTGATCTCACTGGACAGCCACTTCTATCATACCGCCATAACGCCAACTGCTTCTTTTCCCTCTTTTTTTTTTGTTTCAGTGCTGGGGCCTGACCCTAGGGGCTCACACCTGCTCAGCATTGCTCTACCACTGAGTTGCACCCCCCCCACCATCCTTCTCCCTCTTTCTTATTAATCATCCACAGTGTGACTATTAGCTGGTAATATTGTTTGCCAATGTTTTCAGGGCCTCAAACCATCTCTATTAATAGAGTTCACACCATATCCATCTCATAATAACAGCTAACATTTATTGAATGTATATTACTGCCAGGTGCATTTTTGAGTAATTATGCTTCACATATATTAAATCATAAAATCCTCACAACAACCCTGTGAGCTAAATGTCTTAACCATCTCCTCATTACACAGTTGAGGGTACTGTGGTTACTTAATTGCCTGAAAGTGTCTTAGTGTATATTCTTCTGTTATAACAAGATACCACAGGCCGTGTAGTTTATAAAGAGAAGAGCCCTGTTTCACCCATGGTTCTGAAGGTCCAAGAGCAAGGTGTTTGTATCAGCTTAGTCTCATGTAAGAGCCTCATAGGGCATCAGCTCATGGCAGAAAATGGAAGGAACACATGTGTAAGAGAACCCAAGTGGAGGTGTCAGGTTCACTATAGCAATGTGGTAATGGTGGTAACTAAACCATCCCTAGGAGAACTAATTCAGTCACAAGAGAACTAAGTCAGTCTTATGCAGAAGACCATAATCCATTCATGACAGTGGAGCCCCCATAACAAAGCCTCTTGAAGGTCTTACCAGCTTTTAACACCATTACATGGGACCAAATTTCCAATACATGAATTTGGAGAGCAAACCACATCAGAACCATAGTCCCAAACCCATGCAATGATCAAACAGAGGAACGAGAATTCCAACTCCACAAGCTCAACCACCCCTCCACCTGCACACCCTACAAACTGGGCCCTAGAGGACTGGCTAACATTTCAAGTGTGTCCCTCCAGATGTGTGAGAAATTTGGCCACCACTGCCTTACTTTTCAGCGGTGGTTACCCAAAGCAACTAATATATAATATATAATATATTATACATACTGTGTGTGTGTCTGTGTGGGGCTGTACCTACAAAGGCACATGCAAGAACTACACAATATTCATAAAAAAACATAAATTATAAAGCTGGAAGGGCTCTTAAAGACAGTTTTATAAGAAAAAAAAGTACAGGTCAGCACATTCAGGAAACTTGCACAAGTTTACACAGCTGAACTAGAACCCAGATAATACAACTTCCGGTAATATAATATCTACTCAATACTTTTCATACACAGTCCTTCCTACTTGAAATGCAAGGGATGCAACTGTGTAGCTAGTCTTTTCTTACTAGTATATGTTTTATCAAATGTTTATCTTCCCTACCTAAATACCACTTTTATTGTGCCAGCATTATTTAAAGTTCTTTTTTTTGGTGGGGTGAGGTTGCTGGGGATCGAACTCAGGGCCTTGTGCTTGCTAGGCAAGCGCTCTACCGCTGAGCTAAATCCCCAACCCCAGTGTGCCAG
Organism: Hystrix cristata; assembly: GCA_004026905.1. NCBI lineage: Eukaryota > Metazoa > Chordata > Mammalia > Rodentia > Hystricidae > Hystrix > Hystrix cristata. The sequence continues at coordinate 29,570 of PVJO010004833.1, forward strand.
CATTATTTGCAAACAAAGTATACAAATTTAAAATTGGAGACCTCAGAGTCAGAGTAAGTTTCCCCTGCCTTACCTTGTCCTTGCCTTATGGTTAAGAATTTATGTTTTCCAAGTGATTCATCAAGGCAACAACATATGAAATTCTTTAAGGATAAAGACACTATCGTGCAATTAAAATTCCCTACTGCCCTAATTTTCAGCCCTTAATAAAACTGTTCAATTATAACTGTAACGAGGCAGTGCTTAGTCCCCTCTTTTTATAGGTTTTGTTTCTTAAATACTGGTAAAACACACTGCTGAACAAAGTGTCATCACCAGCGCGAACTTCAGGATTAGTGCTGGTCGCAGTTTTAGCCAAAGGGACAGCAGTAACGTCTCACAAAGATTCTTTCTTTCACCAGCCAGCTGGCCTTCACCCTTCCCTTGGATCCTTCTATTTCAAAGTGGAGAGCTTGACTGTAGTTTAAATGGTGAAATGTTTCCCACTTAAGCACAAAACACACTTGATTTCTTATTTTAAAAAAAAACCCCACGGGCTTTTATATATTATGTTTCAAAGTGGAGATGGCTGTGAAACGTGAGCTCTGACACACAGCCTCAACCTGACTCTCTGAAAGTGCTCAGAAAAATGTTCCTATAATAAGCATGAGAGGAGCCCGCTCTTTAATGATTTTTTGCCAGCCTACATAATTTATTCTAGATCATCGAGAAATCAAAATAGTTTACATTAAATAAGTCCCAAGTAGAAAGAAGGTGGTCTCACCCCTTGTTAGACAAAAACTGGAAAGCCCACAAAGCTAGTCCCAGTGCAGAAATGTGACTCAGTAGTGACAGCGTAATTCTCAGGAGACGTTTGCAAAACTTTAAAATGAAAATTCTACGTTCTTCAGTGATTTATAAAATCATGCAGAAAATACTTTAGGGATCATGGGAAATTCATTTTGTTCTTACTTTCAGCAGTTTCAGAGCCCACCTCAGTGAACAGTGTGTGAAGTAAAAAAACAAAAGAATTAACTTTTAGGTGATTGAATGAGGCTCCTGTATTAGTTTATTGCTCTTTGATTTTTTTTTTTTTTAGTAGCCCACTGCAAAAGCCCCGGGGCACAACCTCTGAATACACAAATAATGTCAGTAATAACTAATATGGCCTGCTATGGAAAATATTCTGTTTTCAAAACCACAGGTTAGTTCCTGGAAGTCAGCCTGTCAGAGAAAGGATGTGGTGTGTAGCAGCAAGCTGAAATAGCTTGTGCAACAAAGGGGAGAGAGATCTGTTGACTTCTGCCTCCTAGAGGGTTGAAGTTGGAAATAACAATGCTTAAATAGCTCATTGGGAAAACATCAGAGATGAAGAATTCATCACATTTTGAAAAGTTTCACTGATCACTGTTGGGGAATTAGGCGAGAAAGGAACTAATGCGTCAGAATACTGATAACGATAAAAGTAAGTGTTAATTTCAGATACACCAAATCGGCCTGGTTTGTTTTGGTTGTTATAGGAAGGACACTGACATCACCTTTGAAATTAGGCCCCAAATCCCGTTTCTCTCGTTGTAAAATGAAAGAGTCCTCGTAATTCACCTGGCTTGAAAATTGTGTGCAGTTGTAGAGCTCCATAGCCAAATAAGTTTCACAAAATAAACTCATCACAGGAGCAGGAAAAAGCAGCTCTTTTGAAAATACCTTGTGATCAGGCTCTAGGTCACGACCTGGGTCTTGAGAAACTTGAGTTAGTAGATGTTAGTTTTTCTTAGCTTTTTATTTACCCTGGACTTAGACATTTTGTATTATTAAAAACCTGTGGCTTATAAGGACATTCTATTTATCTTTCCAGGCTTTTTTGATGGAAATGCCTGGATTTTCTTGGAAACAGGGATTTTATTGTGGATTCCTGGTGCCCCTTGGAGAGGCTTATTTTTCCGGACAATAGTTTTCCTTAGTGTCACTACTCTTTTCATCTCCAAATGGTCACAAGCTCCCAAGGTCGAGAAAAGTGCATCCTTTTGTACTAATGAATCTGAAATTCCATTTTTAAAAGTCTGCAAAAGAAACTCTTGACTAATAATTTAAGGCGTATTTCCACTCCATGAAATACCCAGAGAGGTTAGCCTTCAAGACACTTGGGAAAAAAGAAAATTCAACTAGTTTAAACTCAAAAAGATTTAGCAACCGTGTTCCTACTTTGATTATGGTCACTTAAGAGTTTCCATCTTTGTCTGCACTACATAAAGAAATAAGTTACTATTGGCTGTGACAACTGGTAGATTTTTCAGGGTATGTAAAGTTCTGTTGCTCCAGACTGCATCTTGTCCTTGAATAGATATGAAATGTTTTGTGAGTTCACGTTTTATTGGGGTATTGATTATTTTAATCAATAACTCTGTTATTTGAGGAAAAGGGAATAACCGAATAACCGTTTTTACTTAAATGCTACACCTCTCGCCACTAGCCTCATGTGGCTATTTATCTTTAAAATGTCATTAATGAAAACCAAATAACATGAAAAATTCAGTTCCTCAGTCTCAGTAGCTGCATTTCAAGTGCTCAGTAGCCACAGGTAGCTAGTGGCTTCTGCAGTGGACAGCGAAGATAAAGAGCATTTCCATCACAGCAGCAAGCTCTATTGGACAGCACGCTGCATAGGATACCGGTTCTTTGAAATGAATATTATTACTGGGTAACAGAAAATGCTGATTAGTTTTGCAGTTTGCCATCCGAAGAATCTCAGCTTTCTAAGATGATCAATATCTCTTCTCCCCCATCACAATGTAGAGAAATTCACTGAGGCCATGAAGTTGAAGTGATTATTAAGAATTCTGGGGCTAGTGGTATAGCGCCATGGTAGAGCTCTTGCCTAGCACGCATGAATCCCTGCATTAAATCCCCAGCACTGCAAAAGGGAAAAAAAATTGAAATTTTTCCTCCAGAGTTGGTTGTTATTTTAAATTATAACTTAGAGAAACTCTGTGCCTCAGTGTCATTTAGCTTTGATTAAGCAAGGAAGACATGTGGTTTCATCTATTTTTTTCTTAATCAGGCTATGTAGAACATTGTAGAAACTGTGTTGGGTTTGTGTTCATCAAAGACACATAAAATTATCATTGATTGCCATTAAGAAAAGATATAATGGTAACACATAACGGCTGCTATTCAAACTACCCACGCAATAATATTTTAAAAAATTACCTATTTGACTTTTTCTTTCTTTCTTTCTTTCTTTCTTTCTTTCTTTCTTTCTTTCTTTCTTTCTGTGCTGGGGATTAAACCCAGGTACTTTGCACTGAGCTACATCCCTGGATCTTTTTTATTTTTTATTTTTAGGTGAGATCTCACTGATTTACCAGGCTGAGGTGGAAACTTTGATCCTACCTTAGCTTCCCAGAGTGCTGGCATTACAGGCTTGTACCACCGTGCCCAGTTAGGTCTTTTACTTTTTATAGTAAGAATCATTTTCTCTTAATTATTCAATACATTATGTCTCATAAATAACTGTGCTAAATACCTTGGCTTTCTGTGCTTCTCAGGCTTGTGTGCCTTCCAGTCCTCACAGGTCCTTTATCTACTCTACAGCCAAAGTGGCTTTCTGGGGCTTCTTTGACCTGTATTTTCTTTATCTCCAACCTTGGCCTATGCCCTTCCTGTTATCTGGAATGTTATCCCCATCTGATAAACCTTTCTAAGACTTAGCCATTCTTCAAGGCCCATTGGAAATGCTACCTCCTCCTGCTCCTTCCAGCTGAAGTGATCTCTCCCTTCTCTACATTTTAACGGGGTAATGATTGAGGGCCTTGTCTCCCTCACTGGACTGGCAGCTCTTGGCATAAAGACCTTGGTCTTAGTCTATTGTTGCATCCCTCCACAGGCTTGGCACTGAGCTAAGGCTCCAAACATGGGTGTTCAAATGAGCAAATTCCATCCACTTTCTAACTAAATGCATAAGGTTTGTTTGAGCTGCATTTACACTGACAAGCCAAAGGAACTAGCATTTCACACATGCCTTTATACTAAATTTTAACAGATATTTCACCCATGTCAATCTATTTTGACTTATTTAGAGAATTTTCACCCACGATATTGCACTCATGTGAACTAATATGGAAAGAAATTGAGTGGCAGCAATATGAAATCTGGTTCCAGTCAAATATAAATTGTATTAGCACTTGACAAGATAACATTTTTCTCATATCAGATTGGCAAAGACTAAAAAGAGTTTGATAAAACAGTGTCAGTATGAGAAAATAGAGATTCTTATTTATTTCAGATGGGAAAGTAAGTTGGTACAATTTCAGCAGAGGTTAATTTGGTAATACCTACCAACAGGAAAAATGGAAGATGCAAGTTGGTTCACTTAGAGGAATTTATTTGACAGTCACACTCACACCTATCATCTCCTGAAGGGAGAACACAATCTCATCCAAGCAATGTTCTTGGAAAGCATTAAACCTGAATCTGATAACACTCTTGTTCAAACCACTAGCTTGCACGACACACAGGGAAGAACGTACCAAACACCATACAGATCAGTTCAGAAGACTCAGAATGTGGGAAACTAGGACAAACAACACAACTATTTGTCAGCAAGACTGCAGGGAAAAAAGGAAGGGAGGAATTTACAAATTCAAAGAGACCTAAGAGGCAAGTAAAGTTAAATGCAGTGTGAGGACCTCGTTTGGAATCTGATTTGGACAAATCCGATCAGAACAATAGGCCAGAAGGCAAATAAGAATCCTGACAAGGTGTTCCTGATATCAGGAAATTATTGTTAATTTTTTTAGGTGTGGTAATTGTATGTGATTTTAAAAAAAGAATTCTTGTATTTTGCAGATGCATAATGAAATATTCATGGGAGAAGTTTCCCTCAAAATAACCTGGCAGAGAGAGTGACACAACTTTGCCCACGAGTTAGTTGGTTGTTATTCAATTTGAAAGATTATTGTGTTTTCTCCAGTTTCTGTATCTTTTACATTTTCCACTGTAAAGAGAGGAGGGAAAATGTTGGAAATATTTCTTGTAATAGGAAAGAAACCTAGAAAAGAACCCCTGTATATCTATAATAAGGTTTGGCTAAATAGATTCATGTACAGCCACACTGTATAATACTGTGATATTATTAAAAATAAAGATATATAGTTATCTATCTCCTGACATATAACAGTCTCCTTGGTAAAGCAACTAAAAAATACTGTAGAACAATATGACTAATACACTCTCATTTGTGTAAGAGAGGTAAATATACAGATATATACACATATTTCTTTAAGTTATTTCTGAAAGTATTCTTAAGAAATTGCTAAGAGTGGGTGCCCTTGAAGGATGGGCTGGGTGCTGCAGGAGACTGATGTAAGAGAGAGAGAGAGGCATTAACTACTTCCCAATTTAAAAAAAAAAAAACCCTTTCAATTGATTACCACTTCAAAATATAATGGCCCAGACCGGTAATTAAGAACTGCGATTCTTGACTCACTCATGCTCATTGCTGAATAAATGTTAGAAAATGTTTTGCTGACTGGCCAAAGTTTGGGGGTTAGAACACATTTTGAAATTATCTGCAAACCGGTGAGCATTAGTGCATTCTTTTGTGTCAAAGGAAATACATGCATTTCTCACTCACAAAGGAGAGAAACATTCCCATTTGGAGATTCCCCAGAGGGACTTATGTTTATAACTAAACACATGTTTTCAAGGGCTCCTAAGCTGCAGAGGAAATTTGAGCCTCTAACAGCAGTGGCAGAGATAATCCAAAACAGCAGATAATCCAAACCTCATAATATTTTGTTTTTAAATGCACAATATTATTTTTAGAAGCAGACCATTTATGTTCTTAATTATGTTTTGCTGAGGATAATAGACATATTAAAGTAAATTTGTCATCTCTGCATACCTACCCATGGAAGGTGGTGGAAGACATGGACCAGAAATATGTTTTGTGGTAGAAGAGATCCTGATAACCTATAACTAGGTCAGGAGGTGGGGACTGAAGATTTTTATTTCACTTCCCACCACCATTTAGACATTTTGCTTTGCTTTCTTATGACCTCCTCCGTAAAATCTTTCTGAGAGCATTCCATCCAACTTTCCTTCCAAACCAAAGTTTAAAATAACAATACTGATGTGTAAGAAGAGAAGAAATCATTAGCATCCTTTCTGTTTATGAAGTAAAAAGATTAGGGTATTTTTCAATTAATATGTTCCACATGGGCAACTCCATTCTTCCTGCCTAGTGAATGGTGAGTATCCTGTACAGCAATTCTTCCAGGTATACAGTTTAACAAGTAGGGCAGAAGTCTGAGGTAGACGGCGCGGAAAGCTGCACATCACTGGTAACAGGGCATTCCTTTTGAACAATGTGTTGCTCTTGCTGTTTGGGTGTGTTGTTGGAAACTCCTTTTCCTGACCACTGCCTGCCTGACACTGTTCTGGGCACTTGCAAACCTGTTACCTCGTCTACTTCTCAGAAAAGCTCAGTGAAAGCGGGTTAGGGCTGGGGATGGGGGCACAGCTGCATGGGACAGAGAAAGAAATGGTGACGACCCCCAAATTCTAGCTAGGCCCACTGGGTAGATGTGATGCCTTTAACAGAGATGTGGAACACAGCGGGAGCTGCAGATCTGGGCAAAAGTTAGGAAGAGTTACTGAGCTCCGTTTTCCACAGGATAATTGGTGGGTCAGTAGGTCCTGACGGGTCACGTGGTGCATGGTGGGTCATAACCTTTTAGCCAGTGAAAGAAACAAGCCATCCTTTCTATCCCTCTGAAAATCTTAATTCCCACCATATGTTTTACTGCCCATGGCACATTACAGATCATTGGCCTATTTTTTTTAAATGACAGAAAACCGTATTTCTATTGTTCTTGTCTTTATACACTTAGCACTTACATGAGCAATAGAAAAGTTTCATTTTTTTCAAACTGCAAGTAACATAAAAATGTATTGCGTTTACCATAATAGCTGTGTTCCTCTAAAGTGGCATGTGTAGCCATTTCTTTTCTGTTCACTTTAGCAAAGTGCTTCTTTAAAGAAATACAAATATCCAGTAACTAGTAAGCCATCTTAAAATGTTCAAACTCATTCACGGTTAAATAATACACTTTAAAACAGCACTATTCACTTTCCCATGTCGACAAGTATGTGCGAAAGTAGATGAGACCTCTCCAAATCCGTGCAACCTCTTCCAGGCCAAGGTCCATGTACTTAACTACTTTTTACCACCTAGCTATTCTAAGCTTCATGACTTTTTCAGAGTCATTTCTCAAATGACTTTCTACAAATTCATGCCCACAAGAACAGCAAACCTTAAGAATCTTCATTGCAAGGTTTAAATAGCAAACTGCTGGAACCTGCCTAAATATCCACGAATGAGGAACTACTTAAATAACTGAAGGTACATCAGTCAAAGGAATAACATGCAGCTATAAAAAAGAATAAAGAAGACCTGTGTGTACTGGACTCTATGTTTAGTGTGATCCCACTAGTGTCTGAACAAACAAAACTAAATGAAGAGTTCTTTCTCTACTTGTGTACTGTACAATCTTGGGGATGAGTTTATAAGAAACTATTAATTATGATAACCTCTAGGAGCAAGATTAGGGTGGAGAAGAACACAGGAAGACTTCTTTCTTCTTTTATTTTATGCCGTACCCAGTAGTTAGCCTTTAAAAAACCTACATCTGTGTATAAAACAAAACAAAACAAACAAAAAGAGAGAGAGAGAGAAAGAAGCTGAAAAAGATCCTTGACATTAAAAATGTTAATTTTGTAATCTTAAAAAAATCTATGCCTCTCTTTGGATGCATCTAAAAGTGTTGCATTCTTCTTCAGGCTATTTGAAAATTTCAAATACATTAAATATTCTTCCTACAAATGGATTATGGCAATGCAAGAAGAAGATATTTTGTTTTCAAAACACACATGTGTCTCTTAGAGCCTCTAATACTACCTTCTCCTACAATCTCCCTTAAGGGAATCACGTTCTCTCCAGAGTGCTCAATATCCATATTCTACTTTTTACCAAAGAGTTTTATTGAGGTATAATTGATATAAGATGAATGGTAGGGGCTGGGGATGTGGTTCGGGAATAGAATGCTTGCTTAACACATGTGAGTCCCTGGGTTTTGCCCCCAGCAGAATTTTTAAAAAGTGCATAGTAAAAGTGCATCATCCTTCTTCTCCTATTCCCTTTCTTCCCTCTCCCCTCCCCCTCCCTTGCTCCCCTTCGCATTTGAACATTTTCTTCCTACTTCCCAATATTCGTCATCCATTTTGGTTCTTAAATATCCTTTGGGTTTCTCGCACACAAGAAACAATGTGAAATTTCAACACATGTGTCCGATTTATTTCACTTAACATTGTGGTAAGGGGGGGAGGAATAGGAAAAAAAAATTAAGGTATATTATGTACAGGTACAAATTCCCTGTGATGACTGTGATCATTATGACTGTGATGACTGTGATCAAAAGCGTACCAATAAAATTAACTCTTAAAAAGTGAGTCATCTCAAAATGGGTGCATCAAAGGGATACCTAGGCTCCTGTGTTCATTCTAACACCACAGTCAACATATGAATCAACCTAGGTGTCCATGGATGTATAAATAGATAAGATGTGGCACGCACGCACACGTGTGCACACACACATACACACACACTGGAATAAAAAACAGGACATTGTGTCATTTGTGACAATAGGGATGAACCTGGAGGACATTATGTTACAGAAAGGCAAGTACCATGTACCGGATAATTTCATTTATATATGGAACCTGCTTTGTTTTGTTTTCAGTACAGGGGACCCTGGAGCCAGTCTACAACCAAGGTACACCTCCAGCCCTAAACTAATGATTTTTAATTTTGCTACATGGTCTCACTAAGTTCCCCAGGCTGGCCTCGAGTCGGCAACCTTCCTGCTTCAATCTCCGAGGTAGCTGGGATGACAGACATGCACCACCATGCTGGGCTATATATAGAACCTCAAACAGTCAAACCCGAGATTCTCCATTCCCAAGGGATAGAGTGTGAAAAAAGAAGACTGATTCATCTAAAGATAAAAATTTCCAGTTAATGTGGAGGAATAAATTCAAGATATCTGTTGTACAATGTGAGGATCATAGTTAATAACAACGTATTATATTCTTGGAACTTACTAAGAAAGTAGATTTTGTGTTCCCTCCACAAGAAAGTGCTAAATATGTGAAGTAATGCATATGTTAATTAGCTTGATTTAGTCATATATATATTTCCAAACATCGTATGATATATCATAAATATATGCAGTTTTAATTTATCAATGTAAAAAGTGTATCGTTTCCTAATTATTGCCATATATATAGTCCCATGGAACTATCGCCACAAGACAGTGAAAATATCCATCACCCTAAATTCCCCTTTCTCCTTTGTAGACTTTACTTCCTGCCCACCCTAACCCCCCAAACTCCTGGCCTGATTTATATGACTATAGATTAATTTGCATTTTATAGAATTTTTATATAGTTAAAATCATACAAAAGCATTTCGTCTGGCTTCTTTCACTTACAATATTTATTCTGAGACTCGCCCATGTTGTTGCGCATAATAAAAGTTCATTCCTTTTTGGGGGGGGCGCTGGGGATGGAATTCAGGGCCTTGCACTTGCTAGGCAAGTGTTTTATCACTGAGCTAAATCCCCAACTCCAGTTCATTCCTTTTTATTGTTGAATAGTATTACATTGTATGAATGTTCCGGAATTTGTCCACCCAAGTGTGAATGGACATTTGAGTTTTTTCAGTTTTTAGCTAGGACAAGTAAAATTGTCGGGAATATTCACATAGAGACTTTGAATGGACATATGTTTTCACACTGCTCAGATAGATATGTAGGTAGAGAATGGCCGAGCCATATAGCAGTACGTGTATATTAAATGTCTGAAGAAACTGCCAGTTGTTTTCCAAAGAGGTTTTACCATTTTGTATTCCCACCAGCAGTGTACAGGAGTTTGATTTCTTACACATCCTAGCCAGTATTTGGTGTACTCTGTTGTGATGGTTAAACCTTTTAACCCGATTGGGAGCCGCCTAGAGGATTAGTAAACAACACTTCTGGATGTGTCTCTGCGGGTCTTTGGAGTGTGGCCTTGGTCCCTGGCCTCTTGCTCTCTGGTGTTATTCTGCTCTGCTTCCCTGCTGCCTAGTGGAGCAACATTCCTCCATCAAGCCCTTCTGCCATGATGTTCCTGTGTGGGAGCCAGGTTACTGCTGGACTGAATCTCTGAAGCTGTGAGCCCAATAAACCTCTTGGCCATCAAGTTGTGGGTGTTGGATATTGAGTCCCAGGGAAGAAAACTAATACTAGTTTGACTCACTCTAATAAGTGTACTGTGGCAACTCTATAGGATTTTTTTTTCTATGCTGGGGATTGAAGTTAGGACTTCATGCATGTTTGTCATTTGTTGTACCACTAAGCTATACTGTGACCTCTATTGTGGCTTTAATTTACGTTGCATTAATGGCTAATGACATTAGACATTTTTTCCGTGTACTCATCTGCCATTCATATATATTCTTTGGTGAACTGTGTATTCAAATCTTTTGCCTTCTTTTTCTTGTTGGGTTATATTGAGCTGTAGGAGTTGTTTATACAGTGTATATACAAGTCCTTTGTGAGAACTAAGATTTGCAATTATTTTCACTCAGTCAATGCTTTATCTTTATATTCTCTTAAACAGTGTCTTATTTTTTAAAGCAGAGACATTTTAGATTTTGGTGATGTTCAAATTTTAAGTTTGTTCTTTCATGGATGTGCTTTTGGTATTATATCTAAGAAATCCTTGCCTAACTCAAATTCAAGAAAAGATTTTTCTCCAAAGTTATCTCTGAGAATTTTGGTGGGGAGTGCTGGAGATTGAACTCAGAGCCTTGTGTTTGCTAGGCAAGTGCTCTACCACTGAGCTAAATCCCCAAACCCTCTCTGAGAATTTTTATAGCTTTAGAATTATAGTTTAGACTGGGTGTGAGACACATTTGGAGTTAATTTTTATATATGTTATGATATATGGATAAAAATTGTTTTTACATACGGATATCAAAATACTCCAGTACAATTTATTGAGGAGATGATTCCTTTTCCACTGAATTGTGTTTGCACTTGATAAAGATCAGTCGTCCTATAATATGTGGGTCTATCTCTGAATCTATACATAGTTACATTGATTTATTGATCTTTACACCAATGTCACATTCTTTTGATTACTTTAGCCCTACAATATGTCTTGAAATCAAGTCTTGTTGGCTCTCTAACATTACTCATTTTTCAAATTTGGGTTTACTGTCCTAGGTCCACACTGCCACACGAATTTCAGGATTAATTTATGAATTTCTACTCAAAAAGTCTGTTGGGATTTTGAGTGGTAATGTGTTTAACATATAGATCAATTTGTACAGAACTGATATCTAAACATATTGACTTTTTCAATCTGTAAATAAGTATATCACTGTATCTTTCTTTCTGTTTCTGGAGACAAGGTCTCACTATACAGTTCAGGCTGGCCTTGAACTTGCTATGTAACCCACACTGGCCTCAAACTCAAAGCAATCCTCCTGCCTCAGCCTCCCGAGTGTGGGATTACAGGTGTGCACCACCACACCCAGGTCTATCTTTCAAATCTGTCCATTTCATTTAAGTATTTAATTTATAGGCATAAAATTCATAATATATTTCCTTATCATTCTTTAAAGCCCTGTAGACTCTGTAGTGAAATCATCTCTTTCGATCCATTTTGCAATTAGTCTCTTCTCTTTATTCCTGATCAGTCTGGAAGATTGTCAATATTATCTCTCTTTTCAAACAACCAAGTTTCAATTTTTCTCTTTTTTTCCCTCTGTTCCTATTATACTGATTCTTACTCTGTATTATTTTCTGTCTTCTGTTTACATTGGGTTTAGAAGGTTTGGTTTCTTTTTCTTTTAGAACCCAATCCCATACTAGGGATTGAACCCAGGGATTTCACACTGAGCTACATCCCTCCCTCCCTCTGTTTTTCACTTTTTATTTTGAGACAGTGTCTCTCTATGCTGCTAAATTGCCCAGGCTAGATTTTACAATAGGCTCGAATTTACAATCTTCCTGCCTTAGCCTTCCAGAGTGCTGGGATTATCCGCCTGTCCCACCACACCTGACTCCAGGTCTTCTACATGCTTAATGATGTTTTGTTTGCTTGTCCTATCAGTTTTTTGAGAGGGAGAATTGAAACCCCAACTATAATTGTGGATCTGTCTATTTCTCCTTGGAATTCTGTCGGTGTTTGCTTTATGCAGTTTTGTTTATTTTTATTTTTTTTAATAGTACTCGTTTGCAACACATAATGATTACATTCTTTGTGGGGAGTTGGTACATGTACATGACACATCTCAATTCTTTTTCATCCCCCTTTCTTTCCCTCCTCTCATCTCTTGATTCTCTTCACATTTGAAAAAGATCTATTTCTGAGATGTGTTTTTTTTTGTTGTTGTTGTTGTTTTTTGTTTTTTGGTGCTGGGGATTGAACTCAGGGCCTTGTGCTCACTAATCAAGCACTCTAACCACTGAGCTAAATCCCCAGCTGAAAAAGATCTATTTCTATCTCCCTACTTCCTATTATCTTTTATTTTGTTCTTTATATTTTAGGTTTTTCATATAAGAGAAACCATGCAGTATTTAAGCTTGTGTGTCTGATTTATTTCACTTAACATGGTTTCAAGGTGCATCCACTTTCTTACAAATGACTTAAATTGATCCTTCTTCATGGCAGAGTAGAACTCTGCTGTGCATAAAAACTCAAAAAATTGCTGCATATAATTTTAAGCTCTCTTATTAGGCACCTAAGTATTTAGGCTTCTTATGTTCTTCTGAAGAAGTAACCTCTTTATCACTATGAAATGAAGCTTTTTATCTCTGACTAATAGATTTTACTCTGCAACCTACTTTGTCTGATATTAATATAATCACTTCAGCTTTTTTAAAACTAACATTATCAAGGCATATCTTTATCTAAATATTTTTTTGTGTGTGGTACCGGGGATCGAACTCAGGCCCTTGTGCTTGCAAGGCAAGCACTCTAATCACTGAGCTAAATCCCCAGCCCCAACATTTTGTTTTAACCTAAGAGCGTCTTTACCATTATCCATCCATTTAGTTTTAACATAATAGTGTATCTATCTATATTTCAAGTGAATGTCTTAGGTTGGGGGTATAGCTCAGTGGCTGAGTATGTGAATAGCTTGTGTAAGGCACCGGGTTCAATCCCCAACACCAAATCAATAAATCAATAAAGCGAATTTCTTGAAGGTAGCATGTAGGTGGATCTTTTAGTGGCAGTTTGTTAACCATGGATGTTTACTGTGATTATTGATATGATTTGGTTTAAGTCTACTTTCTTACTATGTGCCTTTTATTTGTTCAGTCTTGGTTGTTCTTTTGTCTTTTTTTCTGACTTCTTTTGGAAATAGTACTTTTCATTTATTAGTTCTTGTTTCCTTTGTTGTCTTAATTAGTTATAAATATTTATATTGTTATTTTAGTGGTTGCTTTTTTAGAATTTATTGTTCAGAAAAGTCTTACTTTGCCTGGTAGTATTAGACTAAAACAATGACCTTGCAAGCTGAACTGTGCAAAGAGATATTAATTATTAAGGAGAAAAGTTATAATTGTTACATGGCCTTGAAAATCTTTCTCAAAATATTAAAAACTCTCTTAACTTCATTTGTAAATGTATAGGGTAATTAAAAACGTAATAAAATGACTAGTATACTGTAACTCAAAACATTAGAAATACTGAGCATTACAGTACTTTGTTTGTTAAAAAAATTTTTATCAAGAAGATTTTCCCTTACAACAATATGCAGTCTACTCACACAACTTGAGTAGACATGACTCTGGGTACAACTAAAACTTCTGTACATTATATATAAATGAGCATAAGAAGACTCTAAAAACTGGAGAAGACAGACTACTAGACTAGCTGGGAAGCTTGGGACACAGAGAACAATGTGGTGCTCTCTAGCCAAGGTGAGGTAGGAAAGGAGAAATAAAGATGGGTAGAAAGGAGACAAGGAAAACCATAATTTAAAAATTGTACTTTTAAGAAAAACTGTAGCATCAGGACACAGAGGTTACCCAAGTTTACAAGACCTTTTCCCCTCCAGGAAACTCACTCCAAAAACACTCCTAAAGGTCTTGAAAATGCAATAAGACTGTAAGCTGGGCTCTTGGTACTTTACACATGTAAATCAATCCTACACTCTTCCTCCCACAGACCTCCATCCTCAAAGAGGCAGCACTACTAAGTGGGCAACATGTCTTTAAACTTGAAACACATGCACATGGTTTACATTCTAACCTGGCCCACCCAATGGGTAGCCTGACAGACAGTAAGAATACACACCCCTAGATCACTCATCTTGAATGCACCCGCAACACCACATAAAACCCCTCAACTCCAGACCATAATATACCTCTCTTGAGGGCCAGAACTCTTTCTCAGTGTATAATTCTTTAATTCACCCTAATAAACCTTTTGTGTGTGTGTGGGCATGTGTGTACTGCGGATCAAACACACGCCTCATGCATGCTAGGCAAGCACTCTACCACTGAGTCACATTCCCAGCCCTTAATAAACCTTTTCATGCCTCGCACTAACACATCCTGAAAATTCTTTTCTGTGAAGGGAGTCAGTGACGCTATAACCTATTCTATGGATGGGTGAGTTGCGGTCTCCCCCTCTCTTTGGGGAACATCCTCAGACCACATCTAGTGACAAAACAAGCAGGGAAAGGGTGGACTACTAAAAAAGAAGACTTTGCAATAACTACTATATTCCAGCCAGAAACCACAGAAGAAACTGTGGTCCTATCCCCCCACCCTCCAGCCACCAGCAAATGATGAGCAAGGAGCTTGGAGTTCTGTAACAGGAAGGTGATGAGGAGGGTGGTGTCTGAGAATGCCAATTCAGGAGCCAGGAGTTCCATCTCTGCTGACCCATAACAGGCTCCCCTCCCCATTGTGGCCAACAGTGGAGATCACACAGAGAGCTTGGACTCGCCGCTTCCGGCAGTACTGACTTCCTTCCTTTCTCTGCTGGGGTGGTGTCAGAGCTAATGTCAGCTTCATTAAATTGGGAAGTGTTCCTTCTGTTTTCTGGGTGGAATCGTAGAGTTAAATATTCATGGAGTTGGTAAAATTCTCCATGAAATAATCTGGGTCTGAAGTCTCTTTTGAGGAAATTTTAAAATTAAAATTTTATCTTACATAAAGAAAAGCCTAAAACGTCTACAGGCAAAAAAGGACTCTAAATGCTAATAAACCACTAGGGTAATCTTGCCCTAAACCAGTAGGGCAAGATTTCAAGGTATAAAATCAACATACAAAAACCTCTCGTAGTTCTATACACTAGCAATGGATACTCCAAAAATGAAATGAAGACAACAATCCCCCCAAGCTTGTTGGTGCATGCCTATAATCCCAGCACACCAGAAGGCTGAGGCAGGAGGATTGCAAGTTGGAGCCCAGCCTGGACAAATTAGTGACTTAGTGAAACTGTCTCAAAAATAGGGTGGGGGCTGGCTGGGGATGTAGCTCACTGCAAAAGCCTTAGGTTTAGTCCCTAGTACTAACAAAAAAAAATCTCATTTACAAGAGCATGAAAAGTTATAGTGTACTTGGGAATAAATTGAGATGCAGGACTGAAATGGACAATTGGATCCTAAAAATTCATATGGAAATGGAAATGTACTACAATAGTCAAAACCATCTTGAAAAGGGACAAAGTTGGAGGACTCACACTTCCAATTTCAAAACTTATTATAAAACTGTGGTAATCAAGTCAGCATATTAATGGCATAAGGATATATATGTGCATGTATATGATATATATCACATATAGATATATATCAACTGAGTAGTATTGAAGGTCCGGTAATAAATGCATACGTCTAGTGATTTTTGATGAGAGCGCCAACTTAAATTAATGGGGGAAAAACAGCTTGTACAACAACAAATGGTGGTGGGACAACTGAATATTCACATGCAGAAGAATGAAGTTGGAATTCTACTTCATACCGTATACAAAAATGATCTTGGGTGTGGGCTTATATGTCAGGGTAATAGCTCATCAGTCAGCCACTGTGGATGGCGGCCCAGCAAAGGCAGTAGCTGAGATCAGCTCTGTCAAAATTATTAAAAGAGGCAAACTCAAGAAACAACAATTAGGCTAAAGATTTCAGTGATACATCAGAAGAATTGGTGAGGGAGGGGAAGAGAAAGGGAAGTAAAAAGGACTAAGATGTGATGTGTGCATGGGCCAGGTCTCCATGGCACATGTACTGATTATGTATCACAAACATGTACTAAAAATAACTACATAAGAATTGGTGAACACTGGATGTCACTATGATGGGCCAAGGGAAACAAGAAGCCTCTAAATAGAAAAGAAGGAGGAGAATGAAAAGAGAAGTAACAGTGAAAGCAAAGAAAACAGGGAAATAAAATGAGACGGCACTAATGAAAATATCAGAGATGAGACACAGTCAGGTGGGTACCATTCCACTCAGATGATGTAAGATCAGATAACTACAAAGTCTAGGATCTGGAATAGCTTGGAAGATTCTGGAATCCAAGGCAAATAGATTAACACAAAACAACAGACAAAACTGAAGGTGAGATAGAGAAGAGATGATCAAGATGAGGTCTCCAGTATAAGAAGTGAGAGTGGTAAGTTCTTTTAGAGGCTGAAGAAGAAGCCAGGCCAAAGGCAGGAAAGAGAATGAGACAGAGGAAATCCTTCAGTGAACTTGCCTTATTCATACGGGTATCAAGAGGATGGTGAAAGAGGTGATCAGCCATTGCAAATAATGCAATACCAGGATAATATATTAGTGTAATGAGGATATAGGCATGCAGGTAATCTTCTGGAAGAAGTTTTGTTTTTTTTTAAAGAGTATGTTAAGCCACCAAACTGGCTAGTGTAGAAAATTTGGAGTAGGAGTATTTTAAGACAAATATGTCTGAACATGGTTTTTTTGTCTATTTTTCTGATTGACTGCTGGTTTCCACAAGCTTCAATCTCTCACTATAAACCTGAATCTCATTTCAGAGGCATTGAAAGGTACCACAGAAATGGAAGTTGTAGAAGGGAACATGACACAAATGATAGAACCAAATAAGGCCAATTTCTGGCTCTCCTCTACCAACTATGCCACCAACAGACTTCTCTCAACTGATGGATGGCTCACAAGTCATACCACACCAAATCCTATGGTTTAGATCTAGAATGTACCCCAAGGGGTCATATGTACAGAGGTGGGGCTTTGGGGAGGTGATTGATCATGCCAGCACTATATCATCAGTGGATTCATATGATTCCACTGGATTGTGGACTGTGGATGAGTTCATACTGAATGTGTTGTTAGGAGGTGGGACTTGGTTGGAAGAGGTGGGTCAGTGAGGATGTGACCTGGAATGGTGTATTTCCCTCCTCAGTTCTTCCCTTCTCTCTCTGCTTCCTGACTTCCATGACATGAGCAGCTTTTCTCCACCAGACCCTTCCATCGTGCCCTTCCTGCCTTGAAGCTGCCAACTGTAGACTGAATCCTCTAAAACCATGAGCCAGAATAAACCTCTCCTCCTTTTAGTTGTGGGTGTCTGGTATTCTGCCCCAGTGACAGGAAAGTAACGAAGACACCAAGTTTTTTTGCCTCACATAAAGAATCTGCCCCATATTCTCCAATAATTCAAAGTCTGCAAAAATACTGGAGCAAGTAATCGTAAAGCAACACCCAGAGATTTGTCTACCACTTTGCCTGATTCAAACTCAGAATATTGGTGTCTGTTTAAGTAATCAGCGTGGAACTCCATTCAGGTTGCTTTAACAAAATATCATAAACTGGAAATCTTGTAAAGATAGAAATGTATTTCTCACAATTCTAGGGGTGGGAAGTCCAAGATCAGGGCGCTGACAGATTTGTTGTCTATGAGGACTTTTTCCCTAGTTCATAAATCACACCTTCTTGCTGAATCCTCACATGATAGAAGAGGTGAAGGATGTGTCTCAGGCCTCTTTCATAAGGGCACTAATCCTATTCATGTGAGCTCTCCCCAGTTACCCAGTCACCTCCTGAAGGTCTCAGCTCAGAATTTCAATACATTAACTTTTCGACCCGGGGGTGGGGCGAGGAACATCCAGACCACAGCACTTGGGAAGAAGTAAAAAAGAGATGCCATCTACTCCCAATTCAATGGAAAGAATCATGTCTATATGTGATGAGACATCGAGTGAACTACTACCTCCAAAATATAAGAATGAGAAGAGCTTGAATATTTTGATGAAGAAATGAAATATATAGAAGGGAGGAATGATGCATTTGCTGATTGGTCTGATAATGATTCAGATTAGGGAGTAGGTGATTAGAATTTAAACAAGATTTTGATTGTAACTCACTCTGCCTTACATGAGAAAACATCCTGAAGAGTATCAAACAAGCAACTACATATCACAAGCAAAATTTGTGGGAGAAAAATCTTTGCCAACTACTGTTCCAGAGGATTAATATCCAGAATACATAAGAACTCAGAAAATTTAGCACCAGAAAAACCCCTGCCTAAATAATACCACCTCTAAGTGGGCAAATGAATTAAGCAGATATTTTCTCAACAAAAGAAGTACAAATGACCAGTACATATGTTAAAAAAAAAAAGTTCAATATCTTTAGCTATCTGGGAAATGCAAATATAGTGAGATTCTATCTCACCCCAGTCAGAAGGGTTACCATTACGAATACAAAAAACAGCTGGGCCTGATGGTGCAGGCCTGAAGTCCCAAGACTCAGGAGGCTGAGGCAGGAGGATGGTCCTGAGTTTGAGGTCAGGCTGAACTATACAGTGAGTTCAAGCTCAGCCTGAACTACATAGCAATACCCTGTCTCAAAAAGAAAAAAGAAGTAAATGTTGGCTAGGATGTGGAGTAGGAGGAAAAGGAACCCCTTTACACTTATGTTGGGAATGTAAATTAGTAAAACCACTATGGAAATCAGTATGGAGCTTCGTCAAAGAATTAAAAATAGAGATACTGTTTGATCCAGCTATTCCACTCCTCAGAATATTCCTGAATGAATTAAATTCAACATTCTATAGAGATTCTTGCAAACATGTTTATTGCTGCACAATTCACATAGTTATCTATGGAAACAGCTGGTCAGTAATGGCAAAACTTTCAGAGATTTCAGTGGCAATAAACAGCCCACTGTGGCACATGTGCCACAGGTTTGCCACCACTGACCTGGGCACTTGTCAACAGATGAATAAAGAAAATTAGCTATATAAAAACTATGGAGTATTATTCTGTCATAAAGAAAAATAAAATCACGCCATTTACAGGAAAGTAGATGGAACTGGAGCTCATCATGTTGAGAATAATAAGGCAGACACAGAAAGTCAAATATCGAATGTTTTCTCTCATAAGTAAAATCTATAAGTAAATCAATAAACAAACAAATAAATAAAAGTAGAAGGGAGACTGAGAAGAGGAAGGAGATGAGGGGAGAAGAAAGGGGGAAAAGGATTAATTGGAGCAAGTGAAAATGATGACATACGTTATATGCATGTATGAATACACCACACCAAAACCCACTATTTTTTATAACTAATATGCACCAATAAATATATATACATCTCAACTTGCTAAAGTTATCAATAATATTATCATATGTCAATGTAGATCAACATGATATAGCAACGCTAATATTATGAACAGAATTTATACTCAGGGCCTTGGGCTTGTGAGGCAAGTACACTAACCACTGAGCTAAATCCCCAGCCCCTGCAGACATTTTTAAAAGTACATGTTATGTTGCTGCCATTATTTTCTTTTTTTTTTTTTTTTTTTTTTTTTTTTTTTTTTTTTTTTTTTTTTTTTTTTTTTTTTTTTTTTTTTTTTTTTTTTTTTTTTTTTTTTTTTTTTTTTTTTTTTTTGTGGTGCTGGGGATCGAACTCAGGACCTTGTGCTTACAAAGCAAGCACTCTAACCGCTAAGCTAAATCCCCAGCCCTACTGCCATTATTTTCTTAATCTTGAGGATTTATATTCTGAATTTTTCTTTTTTGGTGCTGGGAATCAAGCCTGGCCGGGGCCTCAGCACATGCTGAGCAAGCGTTCCGCCACTGAGCTACACCTCTAGCCCTGAAATGTGGAACAGAAATAAGGTTAAATTTGAAAAATTCCCTCAAATATTCTTCCTGATAGTTGCACCCTGAACACAAGTAACTTATTTTCCATAAATGTCAATGCAACTAATACTTTAATTACAAAACATGTTAGCACTCACTGACTAAAACCCTTCCTTTTATTGAAGTGAAATTTTTATAAACTCTTTAAAATAAGGCTTTTTTTTTCATAAGAATGAATAAACACTTCCCATAGAAGGAAGTGATTCCGGAGAGGCTTACCCTATAGGCTCATTACCTACCCGAATGTAATCGTCCCAGCTGTGTGAAGCAGCGGCTCCAGAGAAGGCTTATTCTGCTCCCCCCTCCATCTCGCCCTCCATAGCCTGTGGTGGGTACTGTACGTCCGAGG
Organism: Hystrix cristata; assembly: GCA_004026905.1. Classification (NCBI taxonomy): domain Eukaryota; kingdom Metazoa; phylum Chordata; class Mammalia; order Rodentia; family Hystricidae; genus Hystrix; species Hystrix cristata. The sequence continues at coordinate 50,140 of PVJO010004833.1, forward strand.
CTTACTGTTTTTCCTCATCTGATCATTACTATGGTGCTAGCCATGATATTTGAAACATTGGCCTGACATTTTTTATCTTCTTTCTTTTTCATACCCCGTCATGCCTTCATTCAAGTTAGTAATGTAAAATGACACGGAATCAGAGTAGTCTACTAGCCACCTGCATGCCTTCTGTTTAAATCTTTATGATACAGGTAGGGCTAAGAGAGGATCTTTTTCTGTCATTTCCCCATGTGATTGATGACGAAATGATCAGAAAACCTCCCAAAGTTAAATATTTGCTTTGAAGATAGAATGTCAAGAGGTTATATAACTTACTCTGCCAAATAGGAGTGGTGAGAACCAGTTACAGTTGTAGAAAGTACAGGGGGTTAAGTAACAGTTGAATAGCGGGGACTGTTTTTCCACAGAAGTTTGTATCATCAGCAAGAAGTATGCTTTCCTTCTTGGCCCCTCGTTTCTTTCTTTTTTGGGTTTCCACCACTGTTTTCAGCCCCTTACCTTTTCCAGTCACAGCCTTTTTAGAAAGCCAGTTGGAGGCTGCAACAGCTTGTCAATAATTAGAGTCTGTACATATCTCTGCTTGTCCCACAGCTATGGGGAAGGAAGTATGTTTTGATAAAGTTTCACAGCTGAGAGCCTTTACTAGTATAAATGTTATTATTCTATTTGTGATGATTAGAGTCTATAAACACTATCTACCTTAATTTTTTTTTTTTTTTTTTTTTTTTTTGGTGCTGGGGATCGAACTCAGGGCCTTGTGCTTGTGAGGCAAGCACTCTAAACACTGAGCTAAATCCCCGGACTTTAAATCGTTTTTAGGGACCAGTATGGGATATAAAAAATTTTACTCATATTAGGCTAAAATTGCAATGCCCCATTCCTTGTCCTTGTACCCTGCTATGTTTCTATTGTACCATATATCACTATTTATCATTCTATATTCTGTTTGATCATACACATAAAAGACCCATGAAGATGGAGATTCTTGCCTTTTTTGTTTATAATTATACCCTCATGACTAGAACTTTTTAGTATAAAGCAGTTCTATAATTCATATTTTTAAATGGGTAGATGAATTATGAATTAAACATCATGAATGTTAGTTCATAGGAACCTAACTACTGTGTATATTCGATCTGTGAGAAAACGGTTTTAGGGTTCTAATTAACAAACATCTAAGCCAACATGAGAAAAACAAGCTATTTGTAGGAGATTATTTATTTGCCCTCACTAAAGTGTAGATAAAAATAAAAAAAATGAGTTAAGGTATTGATGAAAGCATTGGTTTTGTCCATCAAATATCAATCAGGAGAATGTAATCAGGGCTATAGGACTTAAGGTATTATGAGTCTATACACAGATATGTCTTATTTTTAGCTTCATCCCTATGAGTACTACTGCTGTCAAACTCATACCCCTTGATTCCAATTCTGTGCTCAACATGTCATAATTATACTTATGTAATTGTACTTTTTGTGTAGGACTGCTTAAAGGGAAGGAAATCAATCGTTTAGCATATGTTAATTGAACTCCTACTGTGTCTCAAACACTGCTAAGTCCTGGGCATTGAGTAGGAAGGTAACACACAGAAACTTTATTCTTGGCATTCAAAGATTTTTTTTGGGGGGGAGGGGGACAGACTTGAATAAACTCACAACAAATAGTCACAAATTATGATACATTTTCTAAAGAAAAAGGACAAGATTCTATTCCATTAAGTGACCAAGGAACACTTCTGAGAAGCTAATGGTCAAGATGAGGTATGGAGTGTGACTTAATCACGCAAAAGCCTGGAAACAATATTCCAATAAGTTTCACAGCAAGTTTCACGGGTTTGAGGTGGGAAAAAACTTGACGTGTGAGAAACTGAAAAAAATGTTTGTCTACAATATTATACAGGAGGATAATTATAGGTATACAGGCAGGAGTTGGATCATACAAAGTTGTGGGCAATATTAAATAGTTTGGAGTTTATTTAATGTTCCAATGCAGTACCTTAAAGGATCTTAACAAGTAAAGTGACATGATCTAATTTTCATTTTTAATAGATTGCTTTTATTGCTGTGGGAAGAATAGATTGGTTGAGAAAAAGAGTAGACAAAAAATATTACATGAAGAGTCTACACAAGTGGTGCAAAATTTAAATATTGTTAGCTTATGGCACAGTGGTGGCAGAGGAGTGCAGAATGAAGAGATCCAGATCTGAGCCCTGAGGAATGGTGACTTAGACACCCTGCAGGAAAGGGAGGTGTTGTGGAAGCCAAAAACTGGTTCTCAGAGGGAGGAAACAATCAGGTGTCAGAAACCGTGGAGAGGTTGAATTAGATAGGAATGAGAAGCATGTCAAATTGATATGGCAGCTTGGTGATCTTTTCTGACCCCTGAAAGAGGAATTTTAGTGGATCCAGACGCTATGTTGAAGTGGACCAAAGAGGGAATATAGGCTTTCTCTTTCTGGCATGTCATCACTGCTGGAAAAAGAAAAAAAAAAAAAAGTACTGATTAACAGAGGAAAAAACATCCATTTAAAAGTCTCAAAGATATGCAAGGTAAGGAATCATCAGGCTACAACCTAAGAGGCTGTGAGATTATGGAGATTCAAAGCACTGAAATTAGTTTTGTTCTGAAGACAATTGCAGAATTTAAAGAATCTGAAGATTTCGACTCCATAGATGCCACCCAATACAAGGTTTAACGACAAGCCCACAGGGAGCGACTGAAGGTTGAGGGTCCAATAGGGAATCCTTTCCCTATTAAATTGACACCCAAAAGGAATATATTCTCAGAGAAGGACAATTTAACTTGTTTTCCCACCTGCTCCCCCAGGGGATTGCAAAGAACATTCTCTTGGTGGTGCCAAGCAGGACGGAGGGGGGAAATGGCCCAGCAGTTAAATCAGCAGCCTGATTCATATTGCCTGAGTGACTTTGGCCTCTAGTCATAAATTTAAAGTGACTCTGGCCTGTTAATGTTCCCAGACAACTAGCAAAAGCAAATAGATCCTCTGTGAAGAAATTTACCTTTGTCCTAGATCTCAAAGAATTTACTCAAATTATTTTTACAAAGTAAGTGAGCAGTTCACAAGAAGTTAATCAAACAAAGGAATGAATTACCACAAATGAGAATCAGCAAAAATACAACATGGAAGACTCCTAACCTGAAGTAATTTAGACCCTGGAATTACTAAACACAGAATATGAAGAACTATTCTTACTATGTTTGAAGAAAAATAGGTGCAAAGAAACAGAAAGTCCAAAGAATAATCATATTTGAAAAAATACTTCATTGAACTTCTGGAAGTAAGAAAATCATAATTAAAGTCAAGAACTCAGTAAATCGAAGAAATCAGCAGGAAATTAACTATAATTAATTAGAGAGCTGGTGAATTGGACAGTTCAGAAGAAATTACTCTGAATCACAGGAAGGCCAAATATTTAAGAAGGTACAAAATACATTTTTAGACAAGCTGCTATAGGGTAGTAAGGTTCAAATCAAGGTCTACAATATGACATACAGTAGGTATTGTAGTATATATTTTATTTCTAAGGAAAAGATAAGAGAAGTCAAATAGGAAAGGAAATTTGGAATTCAGAGTGATCGAGTCAGAAGGTCAAAATAAACATTCAGAGTTCCAGAAGGAAAGGAGAAAGATAAAAGGACAGAGTCAATATTTTAAGAGGTAATAGGTAAAGGTTTTTCAGAACTGAAGAGATAACACCAGAGTAGAGCAGCTGGGGGTAGGGCGGGGTGGGGGGATTACTTTCAAAGAAGGGACAGACACTACATAGCTAACTTGACAACTGACTCCCAGCAACAGCAGTGGAAGCCACCAGACATAAAGCCAATTTCAATAGGCTACATACACTATGTTTTCATTTGTATAACATTCCTGAAATGACGCAATTATAGAAACAGGGAAAAGATAAGTGGTTACCAGGAGTGAAGGCAGCATGGGAGGGAAAGAGGGGGTAAGGATAAAAGGGTAACATGAGGGATTCTTCTGGTGATGAAAACCAGGGGGAAACTGGGTATAGCACATAGGAGAAACTTTAAAGTTGAATTTAAGAACTTATAAAAAGTAGCTTGAAAGGTACTTGCACTCTTCTATTGTATACCTTATGGAATAAGCATCTTTTCTATGCATTGCCGATTTGTCATAGTACCTACTTTGTGGTGCTGAACTCAGGGTCTCCTACATACTAAGCATGCACTTTAACACTGAACGGCATCCCCAGCCCTGTTGTGGTGTTTTGTATGTTTGAGTCCACTTTTCATATTTTATCTTTTGCGTTTGGAATATCATGAAATATCTCAAGAGTTCCTTTAATATGAAGTTTTCATTTTGCTCTGCTTGATATTTTTTGTTGTCATTTGTTTGTTTTTACTAGCATCACTTCTTCTGGGACTCCATCTTTTTTTATCATAATTATGTCCCTCACTTGTGTTGATAAGTTTACTCTTGCTAGGTTCCCCTGGCTCTATATCTAGAGTTTTTGGAATGGCGTCAACATTCCTGTGACCAACTATTTCTTCTATGACTCCATATACATCCTATTGGAATTGGGCTTCCAGCATCCTTACATCTTTGCTGGTCAGCTCTCCCTTTTCCTGCCAATTTTTACCAAATACCTGGGATTTATCCCTGGGATTCATGGAATTGACACAACTCCAAGTTTGTAATCTGTGCATCAACTGAATAAGAACTGCATAGTGGAGGTCATAGACAAACTTTGAAGAGGTGATATGCCTAATCAATATTCATGCTGCTCATCTGTTATTTATTTAGCTATTTGTGCACTGAAGGGCTAGCAGCAAATTTTGTACTTTATGAAATTACTTACAGTTAATAGACCGTGACAACTAAAATTTGAACTGTGTTGTTGAGGGTCTGGTGGTATTTAACCAAATTGTGCTAACTGAAATGTGTATTGGAATGATGCAAAGTGAGAATTGCTTGTATACATGTATTACTTATTAGATCCTCCCCTCAAATGACTGATACATGACACTTCACGTAGAATATGAAAATCTTTTAATACTTCATCTCTCCCTGCCCAACATTTGTGCTATTTTTGTCATATGTTTTACATTTACATATGTTATAATCCCATAAAATAGCAATCATTTCAGACAGTTTAAGAGATTTCAGGTACAAGAAAATAGTCTTTAATAGTCAAATATTTATGACTTCTAGTGCTCTGCATTCCTTTGTGTAGATTCAGATTTTTAAATCTGGATTCGGTTTTTTTGTTGTTGTTGTCGTTTTGTTTTTGTTTTTGGTGCCAGGAGTGAACTCAGGTCCTTGTGCTTGTAAGACAAGCACTCTAACCACTGAGCTAAATCCCCAGCCCTGGATTCAGTATTGGAGGATTTCCTTTAACATTTCTTGTGGTGCAGGTCTTCTAGTGAGGAATTTTTTTTTCAGTTTTTGTGTATCTGAGAAAGCCTTTATTTTGCATTTATTTTTGAAAGATATATTTACTGAGTAAAGAAGTCTAAATTGACTTTTTTTTTTACTTCTAATATTTTAATGATATGGCTACACCATGAGAAATCTCCTGCCCTCTGTATACAATGTTTTTTCCCCCTCCTCTGGCTACTTTTAAGATTTTCCCTACCACTAGTTTTAAGCCATTTGAGTGCTATCTTAGTTACTTTCCTGTTTCTGAGACAAAATACCCAACACCCACAAGTTAGAGGAAAGGTTTATAAGATATAAGCCATAACAAGTATCGTGTGCCCTGATATCTTCTTTGCATATCCTGTGCTTGAGGCTTGTTAATCTTACTAATTTTTAATGCTTACCACTCAGCATACCCCTCGACATGTTGTAGAGAAATGTACAAATACATCCTGAATCAAATTGAATGATTTTATAAGACAAATCAACTGAATGAATGCATCTATTTAGATTTTCAATCTTTTTGCAGACTGGTGCTATGGCTTATATCTACATGTCTCCCCAGAGTCTCATGTGCTCATATGTGGGGCATCTGGGAGTGATTGGATCTTGGGTGTGTGACACTGGACTAGTCCATTGACTGGTTTAGCACAGTTCTGGGTGTGGGTGATGGACTTACTGAAGAGGGAAGACCAGCCATGGGTGGGGGTGGCACCAACCTATAGGCTTGTAGGCTGGATGGAATAAAAAGAGAAAGAAGAAAGATGGCTTGCTTCCTCTTGCCTACCATGCCATGAACTGTTTCTCCTCTGAGATGCCCCTCTGCCACGCCACCCAGCTTTGGAGCCAGGTGACTGTAGACTGAAACCTCTACAAACTGTCAGCCAAAATAAACCTTTCCTCCTTTAAATTGTGGATGCTGGGTATTGTGCCTCAGTGACAAGAAAGTAATATGACAACTGGGGACTGGTGGCTCATGCAAATCCTCTACCACCTTGTTATATCCCCAGCCCTCTAATATTTTAAACCAAAATCATTTGACCTACAAGTCAATATTACGTGCTACTCTCACTTGATCTTCACTCACCTCCACACCCTGCACTTTAAACTCCAGTAAATTGGGATTATTTTGAAATTTCTAGCCTGTCATGCTCTTTTATGCTTCTGTGCCTTTGCATGGGCTGTTCCTTCTGCTCTTATCTCACTTGGGGCTGGTGATTTAGCTCAGTGGTTAGAGTGCTTGCCTTGCAAGCACAAGGCCCTGAGTTTGAACCCCAGCACATAAAAAAAAAAGAAAAACCCTCAAACTGCTCTTACCTCCCTTATCTGTCTGGAGAACTATTCATTCTTTAAGCTCCAGCTCAGATAGTTCATTTTCCAAGGAGTTTGAGGTTTCCTTGACTCAAATCCCTTTCCTATCTAGAAATAAACTCGTATGTCACTCAATGACAGCTAATATACATTTAAGGAAATGCATCATTAGGTTATCACATCACTGTGTGAGCATCATAGAATGTACTTACATAACCTTGATGCTATAGACGACTATACACCTAAACTATGTGATATGTAGCCCTGTATATGCGGTCCATTCTTGCCTGAAATATTATGTGGTGTGCGACTGTACGTCCATCATTTTTCATCAAAATTCCTATCATTGCATTTAATACATTTGTCTATCTGAATACTTCTTGTTCTTACTTCAAGGCCAGGCACATTGAAACGCTCAAGAAGTGTTACTTGAATGTATGGAAGTTCGGAGAAATTTTAGAAAAGAAATAGTGAAATTAAGAGAAAGTGATATGAGACTGAATTCAATTGTTTGTAAATGAAAAAAATTTGGAGGTACTTAAACAGAAAAAAAATACAAATCTTAGGTGTACATTTCCATGATTTCCCACAAACTAAATGTGTCCATGTAACCAGAGCTCAGATCAGGAAAATGAGCATTACCAAAACCCCAGAAAACCTGCCTTATTCTCTTTTCCAGTCATTACAAACCACCTCCCCCCTCAAGGTAACCATTATTTTGACATTTAATATCAAAGACAAGTTTTGCCTACCTGACAACTTCCATGTTAGAGGCCAGACTGGATCAAAATTTGTTCCTTGCACAAGACTGTTACTACTAAACACCTAAAATCTATTGAGCATTTCTTAGTTACCAAGCACTGTTCTAATTGCTTTACATTTATTGACTAATTTATTTTCATAGCCACTCTGAGAAGTAGGTACTATAATTATTCCCAGTTTACCAACAAAGAACCTGGAAGACAGCGAAGTTAAACAAACTGCTCAAAGACAGAGCAGCTAAGTGGGAGAGCTGGTATTCGAACCCAGATAGTCTCTAAAGTCTGTGGGATGCAATACACAAACATCATTAAACTAAATTTTAGCAAAATATGACATTAGTAGCTTAAAAACTATTACTATTATGGCCTGCTGTTGGAAAATATAAATGTTGGAGCAAAAGATACCTGGACCTAGGGTCTCATTGACACTAGTGGTCAGATATTCTTTATACATTAGTGCTGGCCAGTCACTGAAAGACTCCAGAGCCAGACCTGCCTGAGTTCAAATCCCAGCCCCATCATTTACTAAGCATGTAACTTTAGGCAGGCTGTCTGTCCTCTGTGTGTCTTAGTTTTCTTGTCTGTGCAATATAGGTGATGATAGTAGCTATATCATAAGATTGCTGTGAAGGTTAAATGAAACATTCCTAACACATGATATAAGCAGAATTCATTCATTCATTCATTTAGTCATCTACTCATCCATTAAACAAGTATCTCTTCAATGCCAACCATGTGCCAAGCATTGTCTTGGTGCTAAGGATACGTCAATGAACAAATCAAAGATCCCTTTATGCAAATGGCAGTGGGAGGTGTTGTGGGTTTTCGCAAAGGATATGTTCAGATCCTAAACCCCAGTACCTATGGATGTGACCGTATTTAGAAAATAGGTCCAGGGCTGGGGATTTAGCTCAGTGGTTAAAGTGCCTGCCTTGCAAGCACAAGGACCTGAGTTCGATCCTCAGCACAAAAAAAGAAAAAAAAAAAAAAGAAAATAGGTCCAACTGGGTGCGGTGGTGCACGCCTGTAATCCCAGCACTTGTGAGGCTGATGCAGGAGGATCGCTGCAAGTTCAAGGCCAGCCTAGGGTACAGAGTTAGACCCTGTCTCAAAAAAAATTGGATCTTCACAGGTATAATCAAGTTAAGATGAGGTCATACTAGGTTAAAATGAGGCTCTAATCCAACAACTGGTCTCCTCATAAGAGGAGAGGAATTAAAGCACACAGACTTACACAGAGGAAAGACAGCCATGCGAAGACACAGACACAGAGGGAAACAGAGGCGGGAGAGATGGATCCGCAGGCTATGGAAGGCCGAGGATGGCTGGGAGCCAACAGAAGCTGGGAGAGACAGATTATCTCTCAGCCTCCAGAAGGAACCAATGGCAGATGGCCTTGAGTTTGGATTTCCAAGCCTTCAGAACTATGAGAGAATAATTATCTCTTATTTTAAGCTTCCCAGTTTGTAATACTTTGTTATAGGAGTCCTGAGCTGTGACTACAGAGCAAGTATAGAAGCAGTTAGGAGGCTATTGTCCTAGTCCAGTCAAGGGATGAGGAGGGTCAGAACCAGGGTGGGAATGGCAGAGATGGTGAGATGCTGTCAGATTCTAGATACATCACCAAGACACAGCTGACAGAATGTTCTGAGGCATAAGATGTTAGCTTTTATTATCTGTATGGACTGTGCAACTATTTATCCACATGTAATGTGTGCCTATAAATGTATATTTTTTCATTGCTCCAAGTATCCCAGGTTTGAGGTTACTTAAACTAGGATCATATGCCAGGGCAATCACAAAGAAGCCTGTTTGTGTGATCAAAGAGTAAATCACCTTACTCCTCTGGGTCTTAATGTCCTACATGATAAAATGAGAAGATGAAGCTCCATTGTGTAACTGTGCCATCCTGTTATTATCAAGTGTCTTGTTGCCTTAATAGTGATAAAGGGCCCGGAGAAGAATGAAGCGTTTTCTGACTTTCGTATTGTTCCAAGTCAATGGTAACTTTGAACAATAAAACTCTCTGTCCTCATTGTTGTGGATTTTCTGCCATTTGATGCTTCAAGGTTATGAAGGGGTGACCCACCACATCTAATAGAATTGTAGCAATGCCAAGGTAATCTGTGCTTTTTTTCAGCAACATGGGACTAGGGTGAGACTGCTTACTAGGAGCCCAGAAGGCTACTGGATATAAAGGTTTGAAATTCTGTGTCTTAAAATTTCAGACATTTTTTCAGAGCATACCTTGAATTATCCCCATCAGTGTGTTTTTATTAATATTTTAGGATAGTAATGAATTTTTTTTTTTTTTTTGGTGGTGCCGGGGATCGAACTCAGGCCCTTGTGCTTGCAAGGCAAGCACTCTAATCACTGAGCTAAATCCCCAGCCCCAGGATAGTAATGAATTTATAGGGTAGCGTAATAACAAAAGTAGAAGAGATGTACATAGAATTTACTGTGTCAAGCACTCTTCTATTTTTTTTTTCAAGCACTCTTCTAAAGATTTTTAAAATATTAACTTAATCCTCATAATACTCTTATGAGTAAGATACAATTATTATTTCCATTTTGAAATAAGGAAACTGAGGCACAGAGCAATTAAGAAAGATTCCTTCATATATCAACAAGGGGCTCTTATGTCATGAAAAAAATAGAGATTTTTTTTTTTTGAGACAGAGTCTCATCATGTAGTTCAGACTGGCTTTGAACTCACTAGATAGCCCAGGCTAGACTTAAACTAGTGGTGATCCTCTTGTCTCATAGAGATAATTTTTAAAAGATCATTAAAACAAATGATAGATCCAGGAGTGGTGGCACACACCTGTAATCCCAGCACTCAGGAGGCTGAGGCAGGAGGATCGCCATGAGTTTGAGCCCAACCTAGACTAGATAGTGAGTTCAAGGTTGGCCTGAACAATACATAGTGAGACCTTGCCTCAAAACAAACAAACCAAAAACCAAATGATAAACACAAAACAATTTGGAGGCTTAATGTCAAGAAAAGTTTGGTCAGAATCCCACAAACTAATTCTGACAGGGTGCATAACAAAACATACATTGACAGTAGGTCTCTTCCTCCCTCTCGCCCTTGTTGACTTTGGTTCTCTAATCAGGAAAAGAGAGACTGAGAAGGAGGCCTCAGGGCACCCAGTGCAACCATGCCACCTCCCAAACACCTGTTAGATCCCGCTCCGGAGAGGTTTAAAATGTATTGGTATTGTTCCTAAGCCACTCCCTTGTTAGGGCTTGATAAATTAGACTGTTACTTCTTTAATATGCTTAAACCCCCTTTCACGTAACATCCCAGAGCCAGTATTTTCTTTCATTCTCATGCTTCCCCAAAATACTAGCTTTCATACAAATCCCTTTTCTTACTGTTTCACATGCTCCTGTCTCAGTCTGTTTCAGGTCAGCCTTGACCAGGTCCATTGTGATGAGTGAAGAATCCGGATTGGGCAAACAGGCTAATCGAAAATCTGAGATCATTTATTTATTCAACAAAATACCACGATTGGAAACTACGATATAATGAAACATGTGAACTTGTCGCCCAACCAAATCCTGGAAGTTGCAAACAAGCTTTGCATCATGGAGAGAGTGTTTGGGAGACCAATAAAAGGAAACAACTTTAGCTGGGGATTTAGCTCAGCGGTTAAAGTGCTTGCCTTGCAACCACAAGGACTCGAGTTCGATACCCAGCAAAAAAAAAAAAAAAAAAAAGGAAACAACTTTACACTGTCCTTTGTGGAGAACACGATGCCCCCAACAGGTTTTAATTTCAAATAGAAACAAGAGTAGTTTAGAGAAATTCTTGAGTAACAAATGAGGAGACTATGGACTGAGATGTAAACCCCTTTGCCCATGGGGGCACAGCCAGGGGATAATGTTTTGCTAATGGAAGGTCCTTAGAACCTTGGCAGAGACAGAAGTACCGGCTAACCCCTCTGGTGTTGACGGGCACAACCATATGCGGGGGCGGGGGGGGGAGGTGGGGAATGTCTCCCACAATGTTAGGAACCCTGAACCAAATCCAGGTGACCTTCCAGAGCAAAGCCTCCAAAATGTCCTGTTACTATCAGCAAGCCCAGGGATTAGCCCCATGCCACTCCCTCTCCACCTTTCTATAATAAGTGTCCAGGTGGCTTTATGAGTCACCCAGACCCCACTTGTGGGTGGGAATGGTTCTCACCCCTTCCTGTCTGGACTCAACTCCCTCCAGGCGAGTTTCTATTTCTCTGCAGCCAGAAGTTGCTGCGGTGTCCGCCCCTCCGGGCATGCTCAGTGTTCTGGCCAGGCTTTGACTGGCCAGACAGGCAGCAATCTACCAACTGAGCGAGTCCCCAGCGCCCGGTCCCTTTAAATTGGGCCGGCCGGTTGCCAGGCAACAGTGCGGCCCGCGTTGGCGCTGCACTGCAGAGGCTCTGCCCAGGCCCGCCAGCAGGGTCGTGGTGGCCAGCACCGAACGAGGGGCTGCCGCCTGCCGGTGGTGGCCGGCTTCAGGAAAGAGGGGACAGGGCTCCCCAGACCGCACCCACACCTCCAGGTACGTCTGCAGAAGGGAAACCTCCTCTGGGTTTGCCACTCTTTTTCCCTGGCTCTGGGCTCAGGAGGGCGCGGGAGCCAAGGAAGACCCAGCTGCAGATTTCTTCTCTCTCTAGAGCCCCACGCTGGAGCTGCGAGCTTTTGGAAGGAGAAGGAAGAGGGCTTGGGAGTGGGGGTGTGGAAGGAAGAGTGAGCCAAACTTGGCCAGTCCCCCACCAGCGACAGGGTCGGGACTGGGGAGATGGAACTCTCCCCTACAGTGGGGGCTCCAGCAGCGCCCCAACTCGGGCCACCTTCTCTCTGCTGGAATCCCTGATGGCAAGAGTTTCAGTTAACCATTCACAGAGAAAATCCCCGAACTATGCATACAAAGGTACAGCTTTATAGCAAGAATGTGACTCCCATACTAATAAAGTCTCAGCCTTTGGAATTAAGGTGACTCTGTATCTCAGCTTCTAGTAGGAATAATTTCACACTAATGACAAAGGATTGGGGGTAATAACCGTCCAGGGGCCCCAGTTCTCAATGGTACTTTGCTTCCCTCACCATATCTGCCAAACAACAGAGAAGAACGTTTGTCCCAGGAAGTGGACACTTAGCCCATATGTTAGAGCCCTGAATGATTAAGGCAAAATTCAGGATCACTTTCCCTTCAAATTTTTTTTTTCAAATTAACTGCATGCCGAGGGGGGCAAAGGCCCAGACTCACTCTTTCTAAAGTGGCTCTGGACATGCTTGTTAATTACAGCATGCTGCCACCTCCATCACTGGCGGCTCATTTGTACAATAGATTTTAAAATGAGGAGATATTGGGTTTGAATAAAATGTCGCTGTGATCTTGTCCTATTTGACACTTGTATTGCTCAAAGGAAGACTTAGCGGCATAAAAGTTGGAAAACGGGGACAATTTAAAAAGAAGAAACTGCCTCTAAGGGTCTAGCACATTAATAATAAGACAAATGACATTCTAAGTGTATCACTTGTGCCTTTAATGTACATCTCAGATATAATCATATATTTCCTGATTATCCTGATGGGGTGGAATTTCTTTTTCCAGTTCAAACTGGAGAAGGACACTGACAAGCAGTGTAAGACCCTGGAATTCAGGAAGGGTAACTACAGTGGAGTTGGCCGATATTTTGTATCTCAGGACAGAGCCTCACCCAGCACAGACCTTCAGATTTGTAACCACAGTATCCATCTGCATCACCAGTAGGCTGTTCAAGAAGGCTCATAAAAATGGAAAAGAAAAAGGCCCCCAAAAGTTTACCTAAACTGAATGTGCCTCGAGGGAAAGATAAAAATCCTTTCCCTAAAATGTCACCCAAAATGCTTCATCAGCTGGAGGAAAAACTAGAAAATCTTTTTTTCTTTAAAAACCTCAATTAGAGGGCTGGGGATTTAGCTCGGTGGTTAGAGTGCTTGCCTTGTAAGCACAAGGGCCTGAGTTTGATCCCCGGCACCACCAAAAAAAAAAAAAAATTGGAGTTTAGATCCCTCTGCTTACATTAATGTACCTACTTTTGTTGTGTTAGTGGGCATGGAACCCAGGGCCCACTGGGTATATGCCAAGCATGTACTCTACCGCTGAGCTGCGCCCTGAGACAAGAGCCTAGTTTCTTTCCAAATTAAGTTTTTCTGAGATCTGCTGACTTCAGGCTGGCAACTTGCAAGCACAAATCTTTGGAAAAGGTTAGGTGCTTAACTGACAGACTTGTTAGAAAGGAGGGTAAGGAAACCCTAAAAAAGAACAACCCTAACCCTAACCCTAAACCTCATTGTTTCTAGTGTCCTAAAAATTGTGTCCATTTTAATTCTTTTCTCTTAATCCCTTGTGAAATGGCTATATTTCCTCTATTTTACACCTGAAGAATCTGAGCCTCGCAGAAGGTAAGTCTTCAGTACAGTAGTACTAAAATAGAAGCCCCAAGATGTCTGGCCTCTCCAGTCTTTTTTCCCACCACAATCCATACCCAATCCTTTTCTTTCTTTCCTGCCACTTTTTCCAGTAAAACATATGGTTCCACCTTGGCTTCAGACAGTTCATCTGGATCCTCATTCTGGTATGGGGTGGTTTTGTGCAGGTTGGTGGAAGAGGGTGGAGTGCAGGGAAACTCCTTAAAGGGGGAGGGTCAGAATCCTCTTCTAGGGAGAGAGGGTGACAACGGCACTGTATTGTGCCTGGAAGCAGAAAAAAAAAATATTGAGAACCACTGCTTTTAACTGAGAAAAAAATTGGTCAACTGAGTGAAGAAGCTAGGCCGGGGGCTTCCTATGTAGTAGATCTCTTTCCTAGTTGGGCTGAGCAGTTCTGAGGGTCAAGAGAACTGAAAACATCCAAGAATAAGGGGAGCCTGGGGCAAAGAGAGGCCTTTTGTCCTCACCTTACCTCCCCCAGGCAGTGACTAAAAGCCGGGCCTTGACTTCATGGCAGCTCAGTGGCCCAGGGTAGTGACAGAAGGTTGCTCAACATGGGTTGGAGGTGACCTGTTCCCACCGTTATTCCCATTTTACAAAGTTTGAGAGCAAGGACCCTTCTGAGCTGGGAAAGGCCCCTGGCATTCTTTCAGCACTGTTTCTGTCTGCAAACTAAGACAGCTTTAGATTTATGCAAAGAGATACTCCTGAAATGTGAAGCCCAATTCTAATGTAAATGGCATAAGGCAACAGAGAAAACAGATTTCCCTAAAGCATGCGGTTCAAAATACAAATATTACTAAAAAACAAGTAAATAAATGAATTTCACTCCTACCCTTAATATGAGCATACTCTTGCAGCTTTCTGCCTTGAAAATGAAAATTAAATGGTTGTGTGGATTTCTCATTTCATGATAAATAGTAATATATTATTTTTCTGGAGCTGTTTGAGGGTAGACATGCATTCACTTAAGATTTTTATGGCATGGTATACCAATAGATCCATAATAAATGATCACTCTTTGCTTACTTCTCAACATTTATGTTACATCATATTACATTATAAATTCATTTTCAACTCATTTTGATAGTGGTTCCCAAATTACTTTGTAGAACTCCCGGGCTGACGTGATCTTCCTGCCTCAGCTTCATGAGTAGCCAAATTCTTTAGGTAAATGTAAACTACTTCCATGAGACAAGAAATCTCTTACTTCACAAAAATATCCCACTACTTTGCCACTGCATAAATAAATAAATAATTAAAGTCACCAGAGGACAAATAGTGATGTTTTCACTGAGACACTATATCCATTAGAACATCAGAAGTCCATTCTTGACTCACATCAGACACAAATGAATAGATGTAGCCCCATTTTAGACACACATACTTTAACAATTCTAGTCCCAAGGACTTCTAGGAGATCGCTTTTTATAGAATCGCTGTTAGTTTTCTTTCTTTTTTTTTTTTGGTTATTTTTGTTTCTGTTACATGAGTTTATATTGTTTTCCTCTCTGTCTGTATTCTGCCTTGTTTCTTCACATTTTTCATTTCTTTTGGACCTCTTTTTCTCCTACCCTTCTGTTATTTGGTGTGCAATGTAAAGTTGGTTAGGCACTTACAATAACAAATGCTCACAATTGACCTGATAAAAGGGCATGCTTAACTTTCAATAATGGCTTCTGGTTTGATTTGCCTTCTTGCCGCCATGAATTACCTTGTTAAATTTTTTTGAGAACAAAATGGCTGTTAGGCCAGAGTAGAGGAATGTCATTATTTCAAAGCATATTCCTTGTCCTTGCCAGAGAGTACTAGTGCCATACTTGTTCTGCATAAAAAACAAACAGTTCAATTGGCAAAGAGAAAACGCGACTGGCAGCTTTTACCCCCAGTCTTGGCTTTGCTACACTCTGTGAGTAGTAAATTTGGGAAGGTGCCCTTAAAGGGTATCTTGCCAGAGAGAGAGAAAGAGAGAGAGAGAGAGTGAGTGACTCAGAGACCCCTTGACCCTGCCCTAAGGCTTTTCAAACCTTTCTCTTTCTGTCCTTTGAAATGTGACATGCAATTCTCCTTGCCCACCCCCCCCCTTTTATTTTTCCTCTTTCTTCTTGTAGCCCTTTCAAAGATACCTAAACTCCAAGCAGAGTGGGTTGTTTTCTTTCAATTTGTGGAATGAAACCTGGCAGATGAACAAAGAGCGATTTTAGAACAAGCACTGACCTGGGAGATAGGAACTCAGTTTTTACCACTCAGGGCTGTGTGGCCTCTGTCAAGTCATTTAATTTTTCTAAGCGTCAGTCGTAAAATAGCTGGGGTCCTCCCAGTTCTGTGAAGAGGACAGCCTGCATAGAGTTCACTGAAGCAGCATTTCCTTCTAAATACCCGGGAAATCCTACAGAAATGCATGAAGAAATGCTGTGTGTGTGTGTGTGTGTGTGTGTGTGTGTGTGTGTGTGTCCAGAGATATATGGGAAGGGTGGACATAGAAGTCATTTTTTTCAATGAGCAAAATTACTGGTGAGAGTTTTCTCTGTTAACTCCTAGTATACGCAGACCTGTCAGGTGTTTCAGCACCGCTGTGTTCAGGTATAATGCGAGTGGCTCTCCTTACTTGCCCCTGTGCTTGGCTTGCTCCTGGCCAACCCCACCCACGTCTTTCATCCAGAATTAGGTAGTAGAAGGAATCATAATCCCTCTGTTATTGTTACCTGGTTAGGAGCATTTTAATCCTTTACAGAATTGGTAAAAATCTGACTGCTAAAATATTTGGCTGCTAAAAATTGTGGCTGGCAAGTAGCATTGCCCTCTTTTCTCCCGTCTATGTTCCTTTATGATTACTTGTAATAATTTGTACTTATTTGCATGCATAATTCTAGAGAGGAAGGAAATCAGGATTATGGTAATCTTCCCCTTTAAGAGCAGATAGATCATGAATGCTTCTGGATTGTGATGAGTAGAATGATCGAAGGCAGAAAGGATTCTTTCAAGAGAAGGGAGAAGAGGCGCCAATGGTAAATACATACCATGAATTTCATGTCTGAGTTTATCGCTATAGTTGATTGACTAAACTTTTTTTTTCCCCTGAGTAAACCTTTATAAAGCTTGGCTTATTCCCTTTGAACCAATCATTTTAATACCTTCATGGAACCCTTAACTCGAACGAGTTCATTTGAAGAGTATTTGTACCTTTCCCTTTCCTCAAAGCCAAGTAGTTGCCAGTAGGGATGAACCCTTGGAATAGCAAGTCCCTTCCTTCTGTTTGCTTTTTCATGATGGAGTAGAAGAGGCATCTTCAGTGCCTATAGGTATCATTTATTCTTCCATTGCCTGTAGCGGGGAAAATCTGCCATGTAGACTTCTGTACTGGAGAGATAATACACCAAAATATAGTTATCTCAGGCCATGGGATTATGAGACTGATTCTTTTTTTTTCAGCTGTTGTTTTTTTATGCTTTTCTATATTATCCAAAATTGCTATATAATCAAAGATAATACTACATAAAAAAATAACATTTGCCATTTCTCACCACCAGGAGAAGATTAGACTTATGTACATAGGTAAAAGAGTTGTAAGCAGACTTTGATGTTTCTCAGCAGAGAAACTACAAGTATATTGCAGTAAATTAGTGTACAGAATAAGCACAATGTCCCCATGCTTTTTCTCACTCTTTAGGGGTAAGTGCAGTTACCCATGTGGTGGTTTCAGATGCTTGTAGCCCCTGGATCTGTCACCTGGATCCCCTTTCTGTCATCCCTCAGAAGTAGTTACTAATCAAATAGTTCATGGCTTTAAGAAAGCTGTATGTTAAGGATTCTCTTTGAATATGGAAGACTCTTTTCAAAACAAAACAATCCTCTAATTTTTAGAACTTTAGATGCTGGTTGTAATTTATTATACTAAGTTTTCACCTAAAAACAGCACTCAGTTCAGTCAGTGTCTTGCAAAAAACACATTTGATGACATTAATATTTTCAGTTGTTGACATTAGGTTCTCATCATGAAATTGCTGTCAAAATGGATAGACTTCTGTACACTTGGCAGTCTTGCCTAAAAGCAAAACCCAAGACTGGAATAGCAAGAATTTATAGGTCAGGACAGAAGGGCATTTGGCAGAGTTAGTCATAAGGAAGTCTGCCTGGTATACTTTACCAAAGCAATACATGAAGCCCCAATGCTTTAGTCACTTTAAAGAATGAATAAACAGTAGTCCTATCCAAAAGAGCTAGGAAAACTTGGACACGTTGAAAACACAGGTATTAACAACATTAGCCGATTAATTTCAAATCACTCATAATTTTAAAGATCTTTTCATAGGTATAGTTACTTTCTAAGAGAATTGTTTTGCCTACAATGAATAGCTAAATGTGTTAATTTACTGGCTATATTTTATAGGATGGAAAAATTTCAAAGCCCAAGGTGTCTGTGGAACTTAGGTAGTTCGGGCCTTTCAATTTATAAGAGAGGAAACTGAGGCCCAGATCACTTACTGAGTTAGAGAGAGCGCCAGCCCTCAAGTGTTTAGATTCCTTCACCAGTGAGCCAGCATTCCAAGTTTTTTCTGCCAGTGTAAGTAAGGTGCCTTGATGCTAAATTTTGTTTTTCAGGAGTTGGAAGAGGTGCCTGAAGAAATGGATGCTCGAAAAAAAAAACTGGAAGGAGAATATGTTTGCACCTCTTGCTAATGCAAAGGATGCTCTAGAAGACTCTTCCCAGCCTGAATCTTCTTCTGAAAAAATAGCTGTAGATCAGACCAAGAGAATGGAAGGAATTTATAATTTCTCCAGTAGAAAGTTTCAAGAAGAAAATAAATTTGAGAGGAAAGAATGCGTTTCCCAACTAAATCAAAGAGAACAAGAACCAAATTTAAGAGAGAAAGGGATAAACATGCCAAAGAATGAAGCAGACAGGAATTCTGCCTCCTGTGAATCATATAATTTGGATGTCGTGAGTGAAGAAAGTTTTAACAGACCAGAAGATCCCTCTACCTGGTGCAAAAAGGAATTAGCAACTACTTCGCGACAAGGTATGAGGAAGAAAGTGACCAAAGGAATGTCCCCCAAACTTAGCCTGAATCTTTTAAATGAAGAACTAGAAGAACTCAATATGAAATGCAGGAAAATAGAAGAAGAATTTGAGATCGCTGAAAAAGAACTTCTGAATTCCAAAAGAGAAGTCTCTACCGTATCCCTAAATTTGCGACAAAGAGGAACAGATACTTTGAAGGACTGGGAACTTCAAGCTTTAAAAAATGACCTATCTGAAAAAGCAGCAGATGTTAGAAATTTAACTGAAGAGCTCCAGCAAGCCAAAGAGGTCATCCACAAGTTGAACCTAGACAACCGAGATTTAAAACAAGCAGTTAAGAAGCTAAAGCGTCAACTCGAACTAGGAAATGTACTCCTGAAAGAAGAAATGGAATTTCATCATGAATTAGAAATGCAAAAGATTCGTAGTGAGCTCGATGCCATCAAGAATGAACTGAGAGCTGAGAAGACCCTGCAGGAGAAAAATAACAGAGCCTTGGAGCTGCTTAGAAAACACTTTGCTTCGGTGGTCAAGTCGTCAAGTACCTTTGAGCACTTTTCTGGAGAACTTTTTTAAACATTAAAAAAGCCTTTCATGAGGCTACTTGTTGAGCCAAATCAATACTTATTTTACTGCTTTGTGCACTACTCAAAATGTATGTAACAATATATTTTTCACTTTTGCTGAATCAGAATATCTGCAAAACATATAGACGTGAACTCTTTCTAATGAAGTCATCTCAAGACAACCAAACGGACATGAAGCTTCAGAAATCTTTTTATATACACCTAAATATTTGTATTTCACTCAAAAACACGTAGCAATTTGCCAGAATATTTATGAAATCAAATCAACAGTCATTTTGTGATCTTGTGGAGCAATACGTTCTTGACCCGTGAATATTTTCCCATCTGTGTTCACTGATGTTAACAATAAAAATCTTGTTCATGTGTACAAGCATAAAATATGTCTCTGAGTCTTGTAGCTGCCTGGTCTAACTCAATAGGGTACCAAAAATGTAGTTGCTTTCTTTGGGGTCTAGTGCATTCAATTCTGGTTCCTTTAGGGGACCCACTTTGCAGATCTCCCTTTTGAAGGAGCTATAATTAGGCAATGTAAACATCTTGGGGGAAAAAATGCAGTTTTTTCTCCCCCCCTGCTGTTTTCCCCACGCTTTCTCCTTTGACCTGGCCACCGTTCCCATAGACTAGAAGAGGACAGAGAGACATTCCTGGTACTTTGCTAAGAGCTCTGCTTTTGGTAGCAGTAGCGTCTGCATTTTCTCATGTTGACCAGCAAGGGGCGTTGTTTACAAAGGTCTTTGAAACTGAACCAGGGGAAAATTCCTGAGCTTTTTGCCTGGCTTGTGTCCCCAGGCTGGGACTGAGGCAAAAGGTGTTGGATATTGTCTAGGTAAGCTTCTGCTGAGCTGGCTTGATTTATATGGTCACGTAGCACTGTAAGGGACAAGGCAGTGACAATTTGTCTCATGCTTAGAGTAGAAATATACTGCTTCCATCCTATGGTGGAAGCAGTAGGATGGTTGATTCTTTGTATTTATTTGTATCGATCGTCAAGATTTCTTACAGTTGCAGTTCTCTGCGCATGGTATTTTAAGGTCCAATGAACCAAATGTAATAGACTACAAGGATGGCACTCAATGATCAGGTTTCAGGTATCTTCCTTGATGAGAAGATTCCCAAACTGGGAGCCAGGATGCTTGATTTCTAGTTCCTGCTCTCCATTAACTAGTTAATTAACTGTCTAGCCATAAAAGTCCTCATGTGTAAACCGAGGGAGCAGAACCGTGCTCAAGATTCTGTTCGGAGTTGGGTGTGGTTGCATATACCACACGACTTAGGAGGCTGAGATGGGAGGATTGCCTGAGCCCCAGAGTTGGGGTTCAGCCTGGGTAATATAGCAAAACGCTGCCTCTTAGAATAAAGATTCTGTTCCATTTTAATGCTCTGTTATTTCACCTCAATGAGTTTCTATGCAAGTATAAGTGTACCTGTAATGAAGTAAAACTCCTGTGGCATCAGGTGCATTCAATTCTGGTACCTTTAGGGGACCCACTTTGCAGATCTCCCTTTTGAAGGGGCTATAAGCAGGCTCTTTTTATAGTTTTGACATCTCCAAATACTGTGTCCAAAGTAAATCAGTGGAGTGAGTAAACGGGGTTCTTCTTCCTCATCAGGAACAGAGAAAGCACTGAATGAAGACAAACTAAGCTGACCTGGAGGCTGAGCAAGACTTGCCAGGGCAGCTAAAACTGAGCTACATTGGAAGATGATACCCTTTGGAACTTTCTGATTTCGTCCTGATAAACTTGACCCAGGCCCTGGCAGCCTGCCTCAAAGTGGGAGATGCTTTTTCAAGTTTTCGGTGGTCACGGGCAAGAGCCTAGGCACAAGAACAAAGTGGGAACTCTTTGCTCTATTTGACTCACTGCCATCCTCAACCACCCTGAAATTGCCCCTGTGTCCTTGCCCCATAAAGACTTTTATTCCCTAAGTGCTAGCGTGCAGAGGTGCCAACATGGTTAAAATAGTTTACGTTGTATTAAACCACTAGGCTCAATCCTCTCAAAATACACACACACATATATATATATATATATATATATTGTAGTGCTGGGGAGCGAACCCAGGGCCTTACTCATAATAAGCAAATGCTCTACCACTGAGCCACAACCTAATTCTATTTTTAAAGAGGAACTTTTACTCTAGAAGAATTTCTATCCATCAGTCATACATTTAAGATTTCCCATGACAACTTGGTTTATCTTGCCTGGTGTGTCTGTGTGTTTGGGGCTAGGAATGAATGTGTGGAGGGAGGTCCAGAGAAGGCAAGCTTATGGTTTAACCCAGCTTTAGGGTTGAGATGCTATATTTCTAAGATGGAACTGGAGTACAGATTGTTGAGGAAATGGCCTGGGACACTGAGACCCAGCAACAATCACCTAATGGAAGGACCTGGAGGAAGCTCCGGGCCAGACACCAAGCAGGGCAATGATACACAGTCACTAGCTTCAGAAGGTCAAGGAGAAAGAGAACCAAGGACACTGCACTAGCACACAGCTGAGACAGGATCACAGTGAAATAACAGCAGGGCTGGAATAATGCAGGGGAAAGTGAGGAAGTTAGTGTTCCTCTTCCCAGGCAGAAGGGAACAGCAGTGGGTCGAACCAGCTTTTTAAAGAATGAGTCAGGGCAAATCCAGACACTGAGTTCCATCAGCTCTGGAGTTATTCTCATTTGATGTTTGTGGTGCCCTCTCCCAATTTTGATGGGAATATATTGTCACTGAACCTTCTAATACTGAGTGGGGCATATGGAGGGGTTTTATTTTTTTAATGTGAGTGGCACTTGAGGCCTCTCATCCCTTTAATCTCTTGGGTAAAATATTTGAAGTCTGCAGTGTAAAACACATGTTGTTCACTCTCAACTCCCAGCTCCTTACTTAGGAAGGCGGGGCTGTCAGAGTGCTCCAGGGACATCTGCCTCGCCTTGGGTTCTAATTCTGGAAACATGTGCTGAGCACTTATTGCCGTAGTTCATTAATTCTAATAAACGTCTTTTTAAATATTTTGGTATTCCTGAATTTGGGTTATACCTTGAAATTCATGGTTTCTCATAGTACACTCGTATTTTTTTTTCTTAGAAGTTTATGAAATAAGAGGGTATCTTACAATCAATGTAGTTTTTTTATTTTTTTAGACAAGGTCTTGCTGCATAGTTCAGGCTGACCTCAAATTTGCGGTGATCCTCCTGCCTCGGCCTCCTAATTTCTGGGATTATAGGCATGCTCTACCACGCCTGGCTAATCAATGTAGTTTTAGATTTGTTGAAATATGCTATGTGCTAGGCTGTTGATATGAGACTAAAAGGATGTATGAATAAGACCGGTTTACGATCTCAAGGACCTTACTTAAGTAATAAACTAAACAATGTGGTGAGAGCTATGCTAGCAATACGAATATAAAGTGCTGTAGAAGCACAGGAGGGCCATTTAATTCAGCCTGTGGGGCTGAGAACACTTCATAAAAGAGGTGACATTTGAGCTGGGCCTTAAGGATAAGAAGAATTTTTTGAGGCAAATCATGGGGGTAGGGGACAAGGACATTTCTGGAATGTGAATTTGGCTTCAAAGTGGACTCTTAAGAGCAATGGATTGGAGTACTGGGATGTTATGTGTTACTGATTTTTAAAGTCCCATTTGAGGTTCTATTCTGAAAACTACTGTAAATTCCAACTCTCTTGCTCACTTGCAGATAGACCAGAGAATGAAGTTCTCAAGATATAAAACCCAGGTTTCAGATAACAAGAAGAGAAGACCATTTTGCTAACGCCACTGCACCTACAGAAGCCATCGTTTTTGTTTTGGAAACAAAAGACCTATCAGATTTCAGCGGTCATATTCAGCCAAGTCCACCGTGAGCAGTCTCATTTCATAGATGACCCTTTCTCCAAAGCAGCACTACAGCATAGAGATTAAGCGCCCAAACTGGTTATTCACTCATTAGCTGAGTGACCTTGAGCAAGTTGCATAATTCCCTCGAGCTCAGTTTTCCGGTCTTGTAAGATGCGGTTAATAAGAAGTATTCATGAGAGGGTGGGATGAGATCACATAGAATCAATAAATGTCATTTGCGTTATCATTATCATTATTACCGAACTGACAAAGGGAAATTGGCCAAGCACATCTGTCTTCTCCTATTACTCTTGCTAAGCTCTTTACACTTACTGTTTCTTAAACTGGGCTCTCTGGAGAGAATACGATAAACTCATTTGCAATATGTATATTGGTAATATGTGCATGTGTTTAGGGTGGTGGAACAAGTTGCAGGGAAGATAATTTGAGTTTATAAGTATGCAAAGCCTTAATCAAAGTAACGACTCTGTTGGACGGCCTTTCGTTTGGTCAAGGGAATTTCTTGAGTCAGAACCTACTCAGCCTCTGTCCAGTCAGGTCTGGGTGAGGTCAGCCCCGGCCCTGGCAGGCAGAGTACGAGAAGGAAGAAAGCTGTGCGCTAGTGCTCCAGTAGGGAAAACTCATCTGTGAAAAGGAATGAGGACAAACCACTACTAATATAGTGGTTTCCATTTCCGGTTGGCACAGGGAGCTATGCAGCTGGGGACCCACTACCACAGCCGCTCAGACCAGTCCGTCTTCTGTGTACTCCGAAGACCCCGAAGCTGCAGCTAGCCGTGCACTGTAGGTGTACCCTCCTTTCCATATTGAGTGGCAAGGCGGTGTCTCCCCAGTTCAGAAGTCAGAGCTACTGTTCACAGGGTCTCTCTCTCTCCGTCTCTGACACCTTTGATCACACACGCGCTCGGGTTGTCATTTCCCAGGAGACTGTTGTTTCCCAGGAAATCTGGCTGTCTGAGGATGTGTCCTGGGTTGTCCTTGAAGCATTTCTTTTGCCTTTCAGCCCATGCCTATTGACTCCACAACAGATGTTGTCATGTATATTCCATATCTTAGAGATTTTCCTTATGACACTTGGACCCTCGCCTGAATTTGTGCTGTTGGGTGGAGCCTATTTTAAAAACTTTATTATGTCATACATTTCCACGTACAGCATCTCCTGTAGTATGCATAAAAATCCCTGATTGGTATTCATGTTACAGATGAGGAAACTGAGGCTCAGAGATACTAAATGACTTAACAATATCATACAACTAATAAGTGCTGGATCTGGGTTTCAAACCCAGCCTGTCCCACTCCGTTACAGTGCTTGTTTCATTACATCAGGCCACATTTTGTGCTCAAGTTAATGAGCCAAAGTCCAATCACCACAGAAGTTACTTAGCATTCTCAAAGACAAGCTGCTTTAATACTGCAACCGGGCTCAAGGCAGCCATCTCACAAATGCTGAGATGAGCAGTGAAGATGCACTTTGTTACTGGACAGATCATGAAGTCTGTATGTCCTCTGCTGGCAGGTTAGTACGGCGGAGTACTCTCTTCTTACGTGATTAAAAGAACTGTGACAGTAACATCAACAAAAACTATTGAATATGAAGCCCAGTTGACAGCTGTCAGTATAGCTCCAGCACTGATGGAGCCCAATTAATAAGCAGGCTGGACTCTTTGACTTGGGGTCTAATTTTTTATCCATCAAAGTTAATTATTTTCATCCAGTATTTGTTTCCTTGGAATCTTTGCCTCTAATGGTGGTGTTATTGGAAGCCAACTAGTTTTTGAGGAAAAGAAATACTGCAAAGCCTCCCTGCCGCTTAGGAAGTGTCAATTATACCTGATGATTTGTATGTTTTTCTTATTCTTTCTTTGACTCGTTGGTGAGTTTTTCCAAAGTTGCAATAAAGGAATTATATTCTGCTCGCTCCTAACTGGAGCAATTCTTGAAAAAATATTTCAGGATCATTTTACTAAAATATCTCCAATAACAAGACAAAATGTTTTCCTTGAAATTTACAAATTTATTCAAGATTGTACAAAACAACGTCTCCTTTTCATATAATGAAATAGAAGAAAATCTGGAAATCTGCTTTTGGCGTTCACACATGTGGGTTATGTCAGCAGAGAGCCCCGAGGGCATTTCTGCTTTTGAGGTAATCAACCTTTTAAAATGCATAATACTTTTATGTGGTTTTAATGAGTACAAAAATGTGTTTGCATGTAGTTTAAGAACTCCCTTCCCCCACAAAATATGAGTTATCTTAAATCTTTTCCTTTGGGTACATATTAAAGAGTGCTTATAAATAAACTGCCAAGAGCAAAAGGACTGTGTTTGAGCCAGAGGGCATTGGTGTGCCGGAAAAGCATGAGATGTGGGTCTGTCCAGCTGGGTCCACTGGTAGATAACACTGAGACGGAGTTTGTTATGGAGAATGAAAGGGCGAGCAAGCAGGATGGGGCAGAAAGAAACTGATTCCTCATGCAAGCCTGGTGGAGCCTCAGCAACCTCAGCAGGGAGCTCTGGCATGGGTGCAAATGCCCAGGCCTGGATACCTCTGCTTCCTTCAGTGACCAGATGCAGGCTGCTTCCGGCAGGGTGAGGGTTGAGAGCGAGTGGTTCTCTACAGATAAGGCAGACCTTGAAAGAGCTGAGAGCTGGAGACTGTCACCCTCGCTCCTCTCTGATGGGCCACAAATCCTTCCTGGATGTAGACCTTGGTGGTGCATCTTTGTATGTGCCACAGTTCATCCTTTGCCCCTTCTCTCTCTGGATCCCTTCAAGCCTCTCTCCCAAAGGGGAAACTTAGAAGAATGAAATCAGTGAGATAAACACAACCCTCACTGCCACGCTGGTCTCTCGGCGGCGATTAGTACTCAGCACCTGCCTCCTCCACTGTCCAGTCTGGTCACTCTTACCCATAGCTACTGCCCTCTGGTGGCCTTGGTAGCTCTCTGGGTGGCCTGACCCAGGCCCTCTTTTTTGAAGGTAGTGAGCTACATGATCATTATGCCCTTCTCAGGCTGAAGTTGCTGTGCTGGGCCACCTCCAGTCACAACTGGACATAACGGTACTAAGCTAGGCCAAGTGCTACACATGTTTCTCCCTACGCCCGTTGTGGAAGCAGCCCCACTTCCTGCTGATAATTAAGGTGAATTACTCCTGCTGTGTCAATGACCCCCTTTTCTGGCCTGCTGGTCCCCAGATACAAGAATCTCAAGGTTCTTAAGCAGCAGTGTAGCTTTTCATTCAGTGGGACCCTTGCTGTGCCCCTGGAGAAGGTGCATCCCCTTTGAGGACCAGGTCCTCTAATCCTGTAGTGTTTAAGAGAGAAAATAGTTCTTTGCTTACCCATTGCTAGGTTCATGGGTGAGGTTCCACCATCACCACCACCACCACCACCACAACAAAAAGATCAGATTGCCAGGAGAAAAAGCATATACACTTATTTAATATAAATTGTATGTGACAGAGAAGCTGTCAGAAATGAAGACCAAGGGAATTTTTTTTCTACTTTTATGCTTAGGTTTGATGAAAAGTGGACACTCAGGGGGAAGTACCATCAGAGGACAAAAGAATACAATCTAGTGACAGTACACTGGGGAGAATTTAGCTCGTTAGCTAAGTTTGTTCAGAGTTTGTTCAAGCTAACTCAGCTTGTTTGTTCAGAATATTTTCTGTGTTCCTCTGTCCTCAGAGATAAGGGCACTCCTTTCCTCTGGGTATAAGGAGGGCACCTCTGGAATGAGGCTTTGGCGATCTCCTTCATATGACGGTGTGAGGGGAAGTTGAAGGTGGCCATTGTCCATTTTTGGCTTGCACCTGCACACTGTCTCAATTCACCCATAAACCAAGCTTTTCCCTCCTCTTGCAGTTGATCTGATGGAGTCCCCATAAAGCTGTGGGGATGAACTGAAGGAGGGACTCTGGCAAAAGAATGGCGTATGCCATAGGGGCTGAGGCCATCTGAAATTGCAGTTTGCTTGTGTCCTTTAGTCCTTCTCATGGTCACCCCTGACCAACTCCTTTTCATCTGCTGATAGATTGTTGCTAGGTCCACCTGGCTTTAGAATTTGCTAGATCTGAGAGGACTCAGCTCAGGATAAATAGTTCCAGTTGCATGTGTCCTGTGGTGAGGTGTTTCATTTCTACCAGGGCCTAACAGCATATCAGAGGTTCTTTTTCAAAAGGCATGTGCTTCTTTTCTGCAGATGGTGTGGCCTTGCTCTAGAACGCTAGAGGCCTGAATTGTAATTCTCCCAAGAGAAGTTTGTCACAGATACCATGCTACATCGTTTTCCACCACCAATACCTCCAACATCACATGAGCTGCAGGGTTATGCGGTCCAAGTGGTAAGGAAGCCTGCATGGCAGCTAGGACTTGATGTGGAATGCTATACTGTTCTGGGCTCCAGTCATAGCTGGCAGCCTTCCTTGTAACCCAGTATAAGGGATGGAGCAGAAGCCCTAGGAATGGGATATGTTGCATCCAGAACCTTTCTTAAGGACCCACGATGTGTTGTGATTCCTATATGATGTGCAAAAATTTGCCTTTTCCTTCAGAGGAAATGCCCCAGCATGCCATGGCCTCTGGGCCTCTAAAAGTTTTATGGGTCTGCAATCCAAAATGGGCATCAGAAATGAATAAACACTTCTCAGATGAAGTAGAAATGGGAGATAAACATATGAAAAAATGTTCAACATCACAGGTCATTCAAAAGATGCAAATTAAAACACTGAGATTCCATCTCACTCCAGAAAGAATGGCTGTTATCAAGGAATTAGCAAATAACAAATGCTGGAAGGGCTGTGGGGAAAAAGGAACCCTCCTCCACTGTTGGTGGGAGTGTAGACTGGTGCAACCACTGGGGAAATCAGTGTGGAGATTCCTCAGGGAACTAGAACTAGAGGTTCCATTTGACCCAGCTATTTCCCTTCATGGTATCTTCCCAAAAGAATTAAAAGCACCATACCACAGCGATATATGCACACCCACGTCTATAGCAGCATAGTTTGTAATAGCTAAATCTTGGAAACAGCCCAAATTCCCATCACCCAATGAATGGGTAAGGGAGATGTGGTTTTTTATACAATGGAGTACTACTCTGCCATAAAGAATGGTAAGCTTGAGACATTTCTAAGTAAATGGATGCACCTTGAGACCATACTCTTAAGTGAAATAAATCAGACACACATTTTAAATATCGCATTGTTTCTCTGGTGTGAGAAGCTGAAAGTGTAAAGGACTAAAATGTATTATATTGGGAAAGGGAAGAAATTATTCAAATGGGAAGGGGAACAGGATAGGGGAGGGGGAAAGGAAGGAAGGGACAAGAAAAAAGGAGAAGAGAAGGAAAAAATGGAAACAAAGCTTTTGTAAATAGCGAGGGGAAGAGGGGTTGAAGGGAAGGGAGGGGAACGGGAAAAAAAGCAGCAGCAAGTTACACCATGTACAGGTACAAATTCCCTATGATGAATGTTATCATTATATATATATATATCTAAAAACCTATCACTAAAATAAAATTTAAAAAGAAGAATTACCTTTATGATACTCTAATGATAGACAGATGTCATATATTTGTTACAAACCCAAAAACGATAGTTGGTGGGTGACCCTGATGTGTCAATGTAGGTGCATCAGTTGTAACACATGTACCACTATGGTGGGGAAGGTTGTTAATGAGAAAACTCTGTAATTTCCTCTTAATTTTGTTATGACCTTACAACTGTTCTTTTGAAAAAATAAAACAGAAATGAAAAAATAAAGTTGTATGGGTCTGTGAAACTTCATGGAATTTATCTCTGACCCTCAGAGTTTCTGTGTCTTCCTAACATGTAGCATGCTAACTACATCTTGTTCATCTGGTCTGATCAACAAAACATCATTGATGTAGGTTAATGTCATGTTATATAGGATGTCGAGATGGTTCTACTTTCCTCAGACTAAATTATGGCAGAGGTTAGGGAAGCTAATAGAGCCCATAAGTCCTGTCCATAAGACATCCCGTGTTCTACTAACCATCTACAAAACTCTCTTGGGGCATACTCTCTTGACTTCCACACAAACTGTGTCTTATTTTAATAATTGTAAACTCCTCATTTCTGGCTATTAAGCACCATATCTAACCTGTGTTGTTTTGGGTCTTATCATCCATGATGCTATGTGAACTAAATTTATAATAGCTTTTTTTTTTTCAGATGTGGGGATTGAGGATTGAAACCAGACTTCACACATGCACAAGCTAGGCAAGGGATGTACCCCTTTCCCTTATAAAAGCTTTTTCCACTCTCAGTCCTGGCTTTCAGAGGAGGCTGCTACTGAAAAACATTTCTGAGAGATCTTGCTGTGTTGCCAGGCTAGCCTCACCTTCCTGGACTCAAGCAATCCTTCTGCATCAGTCTCCCAAACAGCTGAGACTACGGGCATGTGCCACCATGCACAGCATCCATGGAGCTGAATCTCCAGCTCCTTCGCCACTAAATTTTTGAGTGATGCTAATGGCCTCACTGATGCATTCCCGATGGCCTTTTTAAACGGTGTGTTCCCTGGATCTTCCCATCAAATATAACATTTTAGTGGTTCTTGTGGCTGTACATAGTAGTAACCATTCCAGTATGCCCACTTTCTTAAGCCTTTTAATCCTCTACTATTGCTGCAGCAATTTTAACATTTCAAATTCATTTAGCTTAGGCTATCACATAGTTCCAACTTCTGAGAGCCATCTTAGGAGAGAATTTGATCACTTCTTGGCGGCCTTGATAGGGTACTAAAATTCTGTGTCTCAGAAAATCATTCCAAATCAATAAACTCTTCTGGGCATTTGTGTAATTCTTCTGCCCAACCCTACAGAGTCCAGTTTCATGTATAGTCACCTCTTTTCTACTACTACATACTACTACTTCTTTCAGCTTCTTTGGAGTATAATCCTTTGTCAGGCCCACTGCAAGCCCAGTTGGATTATACTCAGAGTTATCACTGACTGTAAGTTTAGTATCCTGAAAAGGATATGGGGGTGGGTCCTGAGAGGGAGCATATTTTGCCTTATGGGAAGCAGTTTCTGCACGACCTTCCAGAATGGGGTACTCAGGTACTAGCTCTTAATAGGGCTGAGGTAGACTGATATACTGCCTCAGAAGGTTCAAGGGAGTATGGGGAGCCAAAATCTTTGTGAGCATCCACCTACATGACCTCATGAATTTGCTAGGATGCCAGATTTTCCAAACCAAGGGCCTTGTCTTTGTTGAGTATTCAACTTCAGTTAAATTTCAGCTACTCTTGACTATGAAGTTCTGGGTTTGGTTTTCAGAGTTCTCTGCCTTCCTTATACAGGAGATTAGAGAGTTCCTTTGTAGATAACCATAGTGGTCCTCTTAGCTTTCAAACCTGGCTTTCAAATGCCTGTTACTCTCAGTAGCTCATTGAACCTGTATTCATTTGATCTTGTTAGCCATTATAGTTCTTACTTCTTCCTATTCTTCAAACGCCTTATATAGTGCAACCACCAGAGCATTTCCTATGTGCCGCAGGTGAAAGTTTTAGTAACTGTACCACTGCCTGGTGCCAGGGACCACCTGTACTCCACCTGCCATTACTGAGGGGTCTCCCATTTCTGCTTGAAAGGTGAGTGATTCGCCTCCTGAAGCTCATCCTATTGGCAGCTTTCTCAGACCACCAACCATGCCATAAGACTGTCTCAAGTTGGGTTCTCCGGAAACAGACATGGAATTGGAGTTTGGGCTGTCAGCTACGTATTAGGGATAAACACTCGTGAAAGGAAGAGGGAGAAACAATGTTCAGCAGAGGGAGAATTGGACTGCTGTGCAATTCCCACAAAGCCTTGGCCAACCGCCTCGGACACTGTGGAACAGGCGATGCTCGTCAAAGTACCTTGTATGAAACCAAAATGACCACACCTAAAGGCCCTGCGTCTCACAGGAACGGGATGCAGCCTGTCCCAGGAGTGGTGTAAGCTGAGGCAAGGTGACTCCCTGCACTTATGGAAGGAGCCGCCACCTGGAAGCTGTCTGCCAACCAGACTCCACACAGCTGGGCAGCTTGCCCTTCCTCGAGGAGGGATTCAGGTGGTATATCACTGTCTACCACGAATTGGAGGATGAGGGTCGGAGTCTTGCCTCTATGACTTGTGTGACATTGGATGAATTGTTCCAAATTCGTTGAAACTTTATCTTCACAATTTAAAATGGAAATATTTCTCTGATGGGATAGTTCCAGGGAGAGTAAATGAAGCAATGCATACATGATAGCATTTGTAAATACTATGGTGTGTTATGAATATGAATTTTTATTGTAGAAAAAGTCTACATTTACTGAGATTCATAGAGCTTTTTTCTTTTCTATTCTCTTCTCTGGCTCACTTCCACTTCTGTCAGCCACTTAAAATAAAACAAACAGTATGCTGGGTAAAGCCTACGCATGTGCTCTCTAGTGGTGTAAATATCCATTCATGTGAAGATGCATGTGCACCTTATGTTTACACATTCAGTAGTGCCTACTACAAAGCTTGGCTCTCGATAAATACATTTTTTGATGAATCAATGAGCAGCAAGGATTGTACTCATTTTTAGAAGAGAAAAACAATGTTATCAGAAATTAAGAAATATCTGCAAAATTACATTCAATAATAAATTCAGGAGATTTGATTTCATAATAGAGCTACATTAGTAGACTATCTGGTTAGGAAGTCATTTCGTTTGAAATGTTCTTACCAGTAGGCTGAGGAAATAATATACTGCTGAAGAGTTGCTTGCTACCTTGTAAAGGCACATCTTGTTAGCAAGACTTACCTGGTGGCTCTACCATCGGTTTCATTCAAGAAAGCTCTTGTTGAGATAGACAGTATTTCTTGATAACCTGTGAGAATCAAATGTGGCCATACGCCATAGGGTTCTGTAATGGACTGTGGACATGCCTTCGTTTCTATTACTATCATTTCTACCCAAGCATTCTGGGCTTGAAAGGTAATTTCAAGCCACTCTGAAGAGGTCCTGTGCTTAAGGCCTTGCTCAAAAGTACTGCTTTCTCTCTGAAGTCTGGCTCCAAGTAATTACTCTATCTTTCCCACTAAGCAATAAACTCCATGATCATCCTAGTACAGATACTCAATGATTTTTGTTGATGATTGAGTGAACAAAGGAAATATTTTAAAAAAGCAACTAAAAGCAAAAAGGGGCCTTTCTTGCTGAATTGAAGGCTCATTTGTCCTCTTTTTTTTTTTCTTGGCTCTGTTTTGTTTTTTGTTTTTTGAGATAGGATCTCACTATGTACTTCAAGCTGGCCTTGAACTCACTATGTAGCACAGGCCTGCCTCAAACTCACAGTGATCCTCCTGCCTCAGCCTCCTGAGTGCTGGGATTACAGGCATGTGCCATCACACCTGGCTCTCCACTCTTGAATGTGCTGGTTCTGAGAAGATTTGAGCCCATTTAACCTTCCCTCAAGGCTTTTCCCAAATCATTTTTTCCTTTTTATATTATCATTTTCAGTTTTATTTCTGTTAGTACATGTGTATATAATAGTGCTGCAGATAAATGTGTGTTTGTTGATGGTAGAGTCAATATATTTGTGACTTTTCTATTCAAATTTTCTACACAAAGTCATTAATGCCATAGAGCTAAGTAACCAAAATGTATTTTAAAAGTTGCACTCTTGAACCCCTCCTTCCCTACCAGTGAATAATTAGCAATGTCATAACTTGCATGTATAAACAGTATCTGAAAAAAATCGCATTGCAAGTCAAGTATAAAAATACTCCTACTGTCTACCTTGAATTGCAATATTTCCATTACCCTGTACAGGATTTAACACAGAATTTAGTAGTTTCTGAAACACTCACTATTTACTTAGTTACCTTTGCAGAATGGTAGGATATTTTAGAAATTGTTTTGCTTTGTTATGGAAATTTTCAAGCATACACAAAAGTAGACCGACTGATATACTGAATTCAATATGCACATCACTTAGCTACAGTAATTACCAACACAAGACTCAACTTGTCTTATCTATATTCTCCTTCACTCTTCCCAACCCCCCTCACCTACCACACCCAACTCCTACTGAACAATTTAAAAGCAAATCTCACACAGCATATCATTTCACCTATGAATACTTTAGCTTACAGAAACAGTTTTTAAAGAAATCTTCACTATATCTCATTCTTACTCCACTCACTTTACTGGTATGTAAAACAATATTAGTATTCTCCCCAAGGATGATAGCAAATAAAATATTCTGAACAAAGCCACATTGGTGTCTAGTTTTTTAAAAGCAGCTTAAAACTACAGACATATTTATTATCCCCCAGCCTTAGGAGTCCGGTCATAGCTTGTCTGGGTTCTCTGCTGCAGGGTCACTCACAGCACCAAACCAAGGTGTTGGCTGGTGTTGGGGTCTCATCTAAGACTTGATTGGCGAAGGACCCACTTTCAAGATTCCTTGGTTGTTGTCAGAACTCAGTACCTTGTGGTCTGTCAGACTGAGGGCCTCAGTTCCTTGCTGGCTGTTGATTGGTGTCTCACCTCATTTCCTTTCACAAAGGCTTCCCCAACATGGCTACTCCCCTCACCAGATCATCTAAGCTGAGAATGCAGTAGAGTGAGAGTCTGGTGGCAAGATGGAAGCTACAATCTTATGTAATGTGATTATGGACACAACATGCTGCCACCCGTCACAGACTGTTGGTGAGAAGCAAGTCAAGCTCCTATCTACACTTGAGGGGAGATTACAAGAGATGCGAATGCCAGGACACTCGGATTACTGGGGGCGTCTGAAAGCTACCTCATCACATTTGGGATGCCTGACGATGGTTGATGGGATCCAGATTCAAAATTGTCATCAGTGCTAAGTCTAGTCACTCAGGAGCAGAGCTCTCTGAAGATTGAATGAGGCCAAGAGGTGAACTGGTCTCTTGGTCAACAAAGGATCTCCTGGTGAACCACCACTGATCCCATCAGCTGGACTAATGTGTAGCCAGTCGTGGCCATGGAGCCTTCAAAATCTCAAGCATCAAAGAATAGGGGCCTGCGGGGCTTTAAATCTAGCTGTGCGCACTGGCTCACCACTGGTTCTGGTTAGCTCCAGGAACACCCCCACCTCCCTGCACGCTCTCAGATCTCCCAGGGAGATATGAGCATTTACAGCCTGCTATCCTTTCCTGATCTGTGCTAATCACTTTCCTTTTTGGCAGCAGTTTTTATTGAGACCTAATTCACGTACTATACAATTCACTCATTCGGTGTTTATAATTCAATGATTTTTAGTACATTCACAGGTTTTTACAACCACCACCAATATCTAATTTTAGAATATTTTCATCATCCCAACAGGAAAGCCCACACCCAATTAAGTAGTCTTCCCATCCCCCATGTGCCCTGGCTTCTGCCAACCACCAATGTGCATTCTGTCTCTGTGGATTTGCCTACTCTGGACATTTTATATAAATGGAATCATATAATGTGTGACCTTTTGTGTTTGGTATTGGTGGTTAGCATAACATTTTCATGGTTCATGCATGTTGTAGCATGCATCAGTACTAATTGGTTTTATGACTGAATATTTCCATTTATGGATATACCATATGCTTTATCTATTCATCTTTTCTTAGGCATTTAGGCAGTTTCTACTTTTTGACTATTGTGAATAATACTACTATGAGCATTCACGTGTAAATTTTGGTAGATATGTTTTCACTTCTTTAGGAGAATTCCCAGGTCATAGGATAACTCTGAATTCAGAAGTTTGAGAAGCTCTGAATATGTTTGTTTGTTTTTTTTTAATAGAAAGCCAACTCTTAATTCCCAGCATATAAATTTTCTACTTGGATCATTCACTAACCAGTTTAATCTTACACTTACTTCTCTGTTATGCAACTATCTCATGATCACTTGGTGTCTGCTCAAAGAACAAAACATTTAATCATTAACCTTATTGAAATTAGAATTAAAAACTAAAAATAATAGAACTACACAAAAATATCCATAAATCTGGGGCAAATTAGGAACTGACAATTACTATTTACCTTATATACCATCTTCTTTTTCTTTAATTAGGTCAGACTTTCTTCCTATAACTAGTTTGAAAAATGATTTTAAAAATCCAGTATATTGGGGCTGGGGATTTAGCTCAGTGGTTAGAGTGCTTGCCTGGCAAGCACAAGGCCCTGAGTTCGAGCCTCAGCACCAAAAAAAAAAAAAATCCAGTATACTACTTATATCAACCTATTTTATTTCTGCTTTTATTTCAGGAAGACAAAGGAAGTAGCTGATTTTTAACATACTGTAAAATGTTTTCAGCTATGGTATATACCACCAGATTTTTAAATTTTTTATAATGTTGTTTGAGTAACTCCTTTTCCAAGTTGGCCTCACAAAGATGTGCTTAGTTACTCACTCAAAATGGTATTTTAAAGAGGAATATAAAAGGAATTGGTTGAATTGGCCAAAAATTGAGTCCATTCTCTTCATACCTTTACCCCAACTTGAGTACCAACTTTCTTCTTCACCCACGTTTTAAACCTCACTGTCCACCCACAACAATACTACTCTTGAGAAAAGAAAAAGAAGAGGAGAGGAATACTCTTTAAAAGCCATTCTAGGAGAGGTTGACACAACAGAAAAATCTTAAGTAGCTTCCTGTTTCAACTCCATATCTATCAACTCCAACTTCTCAATAAGACTATTTAGAGTATGTCCATTTTCTGTTATAAAGAGGAATTAATTTGGGAGAGGCTTTAATATCATTAAAGTTTCATCATAAGAGTTTTCTTTTCACAGGCAAAACATACATTGGATTCGCAAGGCACAATGATCATCCTGGTAATTCAGGCAAAACACTTGGATCTTGGATAAAATGAGAATTTTTGTGTTAAATTTTTCTAATTCTCTAAACTACCTACATGCAAGGGATTATAATGATACCCTAGTCCTTAGGATTCATACTGGGATCATTATAATCTGAGCCTTCAATTTTTTAGTAATTAGACCCAAGCTGATAAAATAAGTAGGATTTTACAAAACCCAACTTGATGTTAAGCAAAGCAAGGTTTTATAAACATAGCAGATAATTGCTCTACTTTGTATTTTATTTTAGAATTATAGTTGAAGAACCTACTAAAACTAAGTGAATCTTGACAAACAGAATCTTAAAATTCTATTTAAACAAAGTTTTAATATTAAAACTCTTCCTTAAAATTGTATTAAAACAAAGTTTTCATATTAAAACAGAAAGCGGATTCCACCCAGACATAGGTCTCTGTCTGCAACAGCAGTAACTCTTTCTAGTTGACTACGGACCAGTCATGACAAGTCACTATGGTCTCTATTAGGCCAGGCTGTCTTCCTTTACATGTCATGGAGCCTAAAAAATTAAAAACTTGTACATACTACCAAGTACTAGAAAAATAAGACCTTTCTCTAACAGTTCATTTTTTTATTATAAAAGTTATGTTCATTTCAGAAAATCTAGAAAATCAAATGTGCTCTTTGACCCACTAACTCCATTTTTGTCAACCTGTTCTTGCACATAGGTGCAATGATTTATGATGTGCATAGATGTTTACTATGGCATTGTTTGCAACAACAAAGTACTACAAATAACAAAAATGTCAGTCAGAAGGGGGAATAGTTTAATTATAGTATCTGCATGCTGTGGAATGTATTTGGCAGTTTACAAAATGATATTCATATATGAACTGATATGTAATGGTTCCAAGCACATATATTTCTTTAAAATGAATTGTCTTTATCATAACGAGACACTGCTCTTCCTACTGAAGAGGATAAATTTTGATGGATTTAGTAAAATCCATGATTTTGACCCAGAAATTAGATGTGTTTGACTAAGAATGCTTACAGAATAAACACAGTCTCTCTTTTTAACTGGTAGATAGTGTCTCTTTATCCATGTAAGTGCTCCCTTTCTACCTCCCTTTGTGCTGCGATGGGAGGGTAGGGTATTGTATTTTAATTTTTAACCAAATAACACAAGCGTAAGTTTAAAAAAAGAAATAGTCTATGTTTTTACTGAAGTGCAATACCCCTACTTGACTTTTCAGTCACACTGCTCAGAGATAGCCACTTTTAATCATTACTCTTTTTAATTCTTCTGGTAGCTACCCACTAATTCTAAATAACATGCACATTATTTAAAAACCTGAATTGTGCCAAAGGTACTTACAGTACAACATACTAGTCTCTTGATTTGTCCCCTCTCTTTCTGTTCCACATAGGTAACAACTTTCTAGTCCTTTGCCCCACTTTGTTTAATAAGATAATACATTTATATGGTTCAAAAATCAGAACTACATAAAACATTTACACATTGACAAGTCTCACTCTCTCTCCTCTTGCTCCCTGTTCTTCCTATTTTTGCATATTCTTTCAGTGTTTATACAAATATATGTTCTTCCCTCCTTTTTACACAAAAGTAGAACACTCTAAATGTTGTCTTGCACTTTGCTTTTAAAATGTTTTATTTTTGTTTTTAACTGATACATAAAAACATAAAAGTTGTATATATTAATAGGATACCATGTCATATTTAATATATGTATACTTCGCATAATGTTTAAATTGCATTAAACATATTTATCTCCTCAAATATTTATTATTTCTTTGTGGTAAAAAAATAAACTTTCAAAATCCTTTCTTTGAGCTTTTTGAAATACGGAGTACATATTTGTTGTTGGGGATTATATCTAGATGTTCCCTAAGAATGTCATGTGCTCATGGGTGGGGCTTTTGGAAGGTGACTGAATCATGAGGTTCTATAGCTGACTTGCTCTTAGGACATGGGGCATGGTTGTCAGAGGCAGGTCACTGGGGGCATGACCCGGAAGGTTTATCTCTCTTCGTGGCTCTTGTCTTCACTCTCTGCTTCCTGGCTGCCATGATGTGAGCAGCTTTTCCTCCACTACGCCCCTCTGCCATACAATGGGCAGTAACTATAAGTCAAAATAAACTTCTCTTCCTTTAAATTAGGGGTGTTGGATATTTTGCCCCAGCAACCAGGAAAGTGACTAAGACATTTGTTATCTATAGTCACCCTATAAAGCAACAGCACAGGAGAGCGTCTTACTCCTATTTACTTGTAGCTTAGCAATCACTGACTAACCTTTCCCCATATTTCTCTCTTCCCTACTATCCCTCATCTCTGGTAACCATTGTTCTTTTCTCAACATCTATGAAATCAAACTTTTTAGATTTCACATATGAGGGAGATCATGTGCCATTTGACTTTCTGTGTCTTGTTTGCTTTACTTAAATAGTGATGTCCAGGTCCATCTATGTTGCCACAAATAGTGGGATTTCATCCTTTCATGGCTAAATAATGTTCCGTCCTGAATATATACCATATTTCCTTTACTCATTAATCAGCCGACAGGCACTTAAATTGTTCCCATTTCTAGGCTGTTGAGATTAGTGCCACAATGATCATGGGAATGGAGATGTCTCTTCAATGTACTGATTTTGTTTCCTTTATATATATATGTAGGTATGTATGTATGTATTTATTCAGGACTGGGATTGCTGGATCGTATGGCTGCTCTGTTTTTAATTTTTGAAGAACCTACATATTGTTTTCTGTAATTGTTGTATTAATTAACACTTCCACCTCATGTAAGTATTCCCTTTTTTCCACATGCTGGCCAGTGCTTCTTACATTTATTCTTTTTGATAATAGCCATTCTTACCCATGTGCAGTGACGTGCCATTGTGACCGCTGTGGCTACACTGTAAGGATATCCAAGGAGAAACAAACCTGTACACCTTGTCTGTTAATTTATAGTTTCTACACCTAAAATATAAAATATGATGCATAAAAACAGAGAAGATATGTGCAAACCATACATCTCAGAAGGGACTTGTATCTAGAATATATAGGGAGTATATTACAATACAACAGTTTTTTAAAAACTTGATTTTATTTTATTTTATTTTATTTTTGGTACCGGGAATCAAACTCAGGGCCTCATGCTTGCGAGGCAAACATTCTAAGCACTGAGCTAAATCCCCAGCTTAAAAACCTAATTTTAAAATGGGAAAATCTGAATAGATATTTCCAAATCTGAATAGAAAATATGAATAGAAATTTCTCCAAAGAAGAAATACAAATAGCCAGTAAGCATGTGAGAAGATACCTAACCTCAATAGCCTTTATAGAAATGCAAATCAAAATGTAGATACACACTAGAATTTTATATACACTAGAATGTCCATAATTTAAAAAGTACTATAAGGAAGCTGGGACTGTATCTTGGAGGTAAAACACTTGCCAACCCCCCCCAAAAAAAACCCCACTTGCCCAGCATGCACAAGGCCTTGGGCTTGATCCCCAAAACCGCAAAAATAAATAAACAAATAAGCAAAAGGGACTATTACAAGAGTTGGTGAGGACGTGAAAAAACTGAAACCCTCATACATTGTCGGTGGGAATATAAAATGCCATACTCACTTTAGAAAAAGTTTAGCAATTTCTTTAGAAATTAAACATAAACATTCCATATGACCTGGTAATTTCATTCATTTAAATCTATTCATGTGAAATAAAAACATATGTCCATAAAATAAATTTCCTGTGAATGTTCAAAGTAACAGTACTCATAATACCCAAAACATGGAAGCAACCAACATGACCATCAAGTATTAAATCAATAAAGAAAGTACAATATAGCCAAAAATAGAATGCTACTTAGCAATAAAAAGAAACTGAGTATTGATATATGCTACAGCAAAAATGAAGTTCCATTACTTTAAGAAGCCAGATGTAAAATGTCATATATTATATGATTTCATTGTTATGTAATACCCAGAATAGGCAAATATAGAGAGTTAGAAAGCAGATTTGTGGTAAGTGTACTTGGCTTGGTGGTTGAGGTGAACTGGCTAGGACTACTAATGGATAAGATACTTGTTTTGGGAGTAATGAAAATGTTCTAAAGTTATATTATGATGATGATTACAAAACTTCATACTAAAACTACTGAATTAAAGAGTGACATCAAAATGGCAGAATGGAAAGTCCTTTTACCTCTTTCTTTGCCTAGACTTACCAGTTCAACAACACACAGATCGATTCTCTTTGTGAGAAATCCCAAAACGAGTGAAGACTCCTGAACACCTGGCACAGTGCCACATAATTAGGAAGAAAGCCCCACCTTCTTCCTGGAGAGGGACAGAAAGGACTGGCTCATATATCCAACATCCTGACTTTCCCAGGTGCTAGCCGAGGGAGTAGGTCCTGCTTTCCCTAAATCTGAGTACTGACAGGGGATAATCCCAGGCTGGGAACTTCTGAGAATAAAAGCTTCAGTTTGGATTAGCACAATACACTCATCATTATGCCCTCCTCTCCCTGACTTGTCACAGAGTGAGTAGGTAAAATAATCCCAAATCCCACCTTCTCTCTGGGGAGCGAAAGATTTGAACCAAAACCCAACATTCCAATTTCCAAGGGTTGCCTGAAAGACTGACTTTCATCTTGCCTACGAAGGAGTCTTAATGGACCTGGCATACACTAGACACCTAAAGGCCATTGAGAGCAAATGAAGGATTGGACCAGTGTTACTCACTCACAGAGTCGTTGCCCAACTCCGTGTGGTATAATCGGAAAGGCTACTAGCCACTGTCTTATCCCTGCGGAAGAGAAAAAAGATTGAAACATACAACTAACCTACAGACTTTTTGGGTGACTGAAACCTGTCTCACAACACAGAAAACCCAGCAACCTCTAAATCCCGGGGGTCACTAAAAACAAAAATAAGAATTGGGGACACATTGATGCCACAAAATACCAGAAGTATAGCCTAGGGACAACACCAGGAACGAGATTATGAACTCCATTAAAAGTAAACCAGCAAATCTTTCTAATTGGGAACACACACACCCACACACACACACACACACACACACACACACACACACACACACACACAGACTGTCCCAAGAAAACACATGCACAAAGAGGGTTTGAGAGGCCTCTAGAATGTCTGTCCACACGAATTAATGAATGTATAATGTATTCTCCATGTAATGCCTGTCAATGAAGACTGAAAAGTGTGGCAGTTTTTTTCTAATGCACAGATACAAACACAGAGTCAAGAAAAATTTAGGCTGGGTATGGTGGCACATGCGTGTAGTTTCAGCACTTGAGAGGCTGAGGCAGGAGGATTGCTGTGAGTTTGAGGCCAGCCTGGGCTACACAGTGAGTCAAGACCAGCCTGACCTACATAGTAAGACCCTGTCTCAAAAAAAAAAATCTAGAAACAGGGAAATATGGCACTCAAAATGAACAAGATAAATCTCCAGAAGCAAAACATAATGAAAGGGTTGAGGATTTAACTCAGTGGTAGAGCACTTGCCTAGCACGTGCAGTGCCCTAAGTTTGATCCCCAGCAACCCCTTCCAAAAAAAAAAAAAAAAAGAAGCAGAGTTGTATGAATTACCTGATAGCAAATCAAAATATCCATCACGAGGATGCTCAAAGAGCAAGACAATGTGCATGAACAAAATGAAAATTTTGATAATGAGATATAAGATATATAAAAGAACTAAACAGAAATCTTAGAGCTGAAGAATACAATAACTTGAATGAAAAATTCACTAGAGTAGTTCAACAGCAAACTAGATCAAGCAGAAGAAAGAAATTAGTGAATGCAAAATCACATCACTTGAAATTATCCAGTTATAAGAGCAAAAAAAGAAAAGAGAATACAGAATTTAAAGAAATTTGAGTAGATTTGTGGGATGGGCATGAGAAGACCAATGTACACATTAAAGGATATTCAGAGAGAGAAGAGACAGGGTAAAAGGAGTAGAAAGTTTATTCAAAGAAATTCTCCAAATCTAGGAAAGTCAAAAGACCCAAACTGGGATGAATCAACAGCAAGACACATTAAATCAAATTGTCAAAAGTCAAATACAAAGAGAGAATTTTGAAATATACAAGAGAAAATGACTTTTCACGAACAAAGTGAACATTTCATAAGACCATCTGTGGATTTCTTCTGTAGAAATCTCCCAGTCCAGGAGTGAGATGACGCATTCAAAGTGCTGAAAGAAGACAAGTGTTAATCGAGAATACTGTACTCAGTAAAAATGTCTTTCAAGTATAAAGGACAGATAAAGAATTTCTTGAACAAACAAAACCTGAGGGCTTATCATTAGTACACTTGGCTTACAAGCAATGCTTAGGGAGTTCTTGAAGTTGTAATGAAAGGCTGCTACACATAAATAGCAACACAAAATAATAAGTCTCTAGTAAAGATATACAGATAAATACAGAATACTGTAGTACTATACTGGTAATAACTAAGACTCAATTCTAATGTAGAAATTAAAAGATAAAGTATTAAGACAACTATAATTATAAAAATATGTTAAGGGACTCACAATATGAAGTGAAATAAACTGTACATCAGTTTTGTAAAGAAGAAAATATAAAAGTATAATTTTTTGTATTTAAAAGTATTTTTATAAGGGGTTGGGGACTTAGCTCAGTGGTAGAGCACTTGCTTAGCAAGCACAAGGCCCTGAGTTTGATCCCCAGCACCCCCAAAAGTTTTTATAGCGGTAAAACACACATAAAATTTACCATATTAACCATTACTAAATGTGCTCATAATGTTGTATAACCATCACCACTATCTAGCTCTGTAACTCTCTTCATTTTGTAAACCAAAAACTCAATACCCATTAAATGATAATCTCTCATTCTCCTATTCAGTCCTTGAGAACCATCATGACAATACCACTTTTGGAGGTACTGGAGATTTGACCCAGGGCCTTAGCACATGCTAGCCAAGTGCTCTACCATTGAGCTACACTCCTAGCTTGTGTCATTTATTATATGTTTGCAGTACAAAATGTTTACATTCCTTGTGTGGAGTTGGTATGTGTACATAACATATCTTAATCCTTTTTTTCTCTCCTTTTCCTCCCCTCCCTCCATGTCTTGATCCCCTTCCCATTTGAGAAAGATCTATCTCTCTACCTCCTATTATCTATCTTTTATTTTGCTCTTCATTTATACTTTGGGCTTCTCATACAGGAGAAACCATGTGATATTTAAACTTGCGGGTCTGATTTGCTTAACTTAATATTATTGTCTCAAGGTGTAACCATTTTCCCACAAATGCCTGAACTTTATTCCTTTTTATGACAGGGTAGTACTCCATTATGTATAAATACCACATTTTCTTTACCTATTCTTGTTGATGGGCATATAAGCTGCTCCGAGATTTAGCTATTATAAATTGTGCTGTAATAAGCATGGGTATGCATACATCACTAATATAGTTCTAGAAGCATTAGCCAGAGCAATCAGGCAAGAGAAAGAAATAAAAAGAATAAAGATAGGAAAGGAAGAAGTTAAACTATCATTATTTGCAGATGACATGATACTCTACATAGAAGACCCCAAAAACTCCACCATAAAACTTCTAGATTTAATAACTAAATTCCGTTGCATAGCTGGATACAAAGTACACACCCAAAAGTCAATAGCATTCCTATATACCAATAAAAAAACTCACTGAGAAAGAAATAATAGAAGATATTCCTTTCACAATCGCATCAAAAAAAATGAAATACTTAGAGATCTATCTAACAAAACAAGTTGAAGATCTTTTCATTGAAAACTACAGTACTCTAAAAAAGGAAATTGAAAGGGATTTCAGATAATGAAAAGATATCTGATGTTCTTGGATAGGAAGAATCAACATAGTGAAAATGGCCATACTTCCTAAATTACTACAAAGATTTAGTGCAATTCCAATCAAAATACCAAAAACATACTTCAAAGAATTGGAGAAAACCATCATGAAATTCATCTGGAACTAGAAGAGACCAAGAATAGCAAAAACAATCCTGGGCAACAGGGATAAGGAAGGGTGGATCATAATCCCCGACCTGAAATTATATTATAAAGCTTCTGTGATAAAAACAGCATGATACTGGCACAAAGACAGAGTTGAGGACCAATGGAACAGGCCAGAAGATGCAGAAACAACTCCAAACACACTCAAATACCTCATCTTCGACAAAGGAGCCAAACACCCTCACTGGAAGAAAGACAGCCTCTTTAATCCATGGTGCTGGAAAAACTGGCATGCCTCATGTCAA
The DNA here is from genome assembly GCA_004026905.1 of Hystrix cristata. Taxonomy (NCBI): domain Eukaryota; kingdom Metazoa; phylum Chordata; class Mammalia; order Rodentia; family Hystricidae; genus Hystrix; species Hystrix cristata. The sequence goes on from PVJO010004833.1 coordinate 94,664, forward strand.
AAACTGAAACTACACACATGTCTCTCACCATGTACTCAGCTAAAATCGAAGTGGATCAAAGATCTAAACATTAAAACAGAAACACTAAAATTACTGGAGAATAGAATAGGAAGAACTCTTGAAGACATAGGTGTAGGAAAAAAATTTATGAACAGAACCCAGACCACATAGGAAACAATACAAAGAATCAGTGCTTGGGACCACATCCTATTAAAAGGCTTTTGCCCAGCAAAAGAAATCACCAATACATCAGAGTGAAAACTCACAGACTGGGAAAAAATTTTTGCCAGCTGTCCCTGAGACAAAAGTCTAACATCTAGAATATATGAAGAACTCAAAAAAATCAAACCCCTCAAATTAAAAGACCCTATCCAAAAATGGACACCTGAAATGAATACGTATTTTTCAGACTAAAAAATCAAAACAGCAAATAAATATATGAAAAAGTGTTCAACATCATTGGTCATTCAAGAGATGAAAATCAAAACAATACTAAGATTCCATCTCACTCCAGAAAGAACAGCTATTATCAAGAAATCAACCAATAACAAATGCTGGCAGGGATACAGGGAAAAACGAACCCTCCTCCACTGTTGGTGAGAATGTAGACTGGTCCAGTCACTGTGGAAATCAGTGTGGCGATTCCTCAGAAAACTACAACTACAGGTTCCATTTGACCCAGCTATTCCTCTACTTGGTATCTTCCCAGAAGAATTAAAATCATCATACCACAGCAATATATGCACAACCATGTTCATGGCAACACAATTTGTAATAGCTAAATCTTAGAAACGACCCAAATGCCCAACAACTAATGAATAGCTAAAGAAGATGTGATTTTTCTACACAGTGGAATACTACTCTGCCATAAAAAAGGATAAACTAGAGATCTTTGTAGGTAAATGGATGCACCTTGAGAACATACTCTTAAGTGAAATAAATCAGACACTCATCAGTATACATTGAATTGTTTCTCTGATATGAGAAACCATAAGTGTAAATAAGGACAAAGAGGTATAATAGATATTATACTAAAAAAAAAGATAGTATTCAAAAGAGAGGAGAACTAGATAGGGAGAAGGGAGAAAAGAAGGGAAAAAGAAAAGAAAGGAGAAAGTGAAAAAATGAAAAAAATGTAAACAAACATGCTGCAAATAGGGAAGGGTGGGGGAACAGAAGGGAGGGGAAGGGAAGAGGGGGGAAAACCAAGATATATCATGTACAAATACAAAATAAGCATGTTGAATATGATCATTATATATACAATGTACCAATACATGTACTTGGTAAAAAATAAAAATTAAAAAAAAAAGAACTCAAGAAACAAGGAATAGAAGGAAATTTCTTCAAAATGAAAAAAAACAAAAAAGCCATTTATAAAAAGCTTATGTACTCAATGGTAAAAGACTGAAAGCTTTCCCCTTAAGATCAGGAAGTTGCTCCTTTTACTACTTCCATTCTATATAGTATTGGAAATCCTAGTCAGAGCAACTAAACCAGGAAAAAATAAAAGATATTCTAATTGGAAAGGAAAAAGTAAAATTATCTCTGTTCACAGATGACATGTGCCTTTATGTAGAAATCACTAAAGATTCTGCAAAAAACTGTTATGATGAATAAATAAATTCAGTAATTCAAGAAATTAAAAATAATTTCATTTACAATAGCAACAAAAAGAATAAAATACCTAGGAATGATTATTTTTTCAGAACTGGGGATTGAACCCTGAACCATGAACATGTTAAGCAAGTGCTCTACCACTAAGCTACATCCCAACCTTTTTTATCCTTTTATTTTGAGATGGCATCTCACTAATTTGCTCAAACTTGTGCCTTCCTGTCACAGCCTCCCAACTACCTAGGGATTTACAGGCATGTGCCACCACGTCTCATCTCAGGAATAATCTAAGGGATAATCTTAACCAATGAGGTAAAAGATTTGTACCCTGAAAACTACCAAATATTGCTGAGAAAAATTCAAGACACTAATACACAAAAAGGTAACCCATGTTCACGGAGTAGAAGACTTAACATTATTAAGATCTTACTACTACCCAAAGATATCTACTGCTTCGATGCAATAGCTACCAAAATCTTAATGATTTTTTGCAGGAATAGAAAAATAAGTCTCAAAATTTGTGTGAAATTTTAAGGAGCCTCAAGTGTCCAAAACAACCTTGAAAAAGAAGAACAAATGTGGAGGTTTCATACTTTCTGATTTCGAAACTTATTACCAAAATTAGAAACAAAACAAAGTGGTATTGACATAAAGAGCCATGTGTAGGTCAAAGGAATAGAGTCTGGAAATAAACCCTTCATATATGATCAAGTGATTTTAGAACTTTTAAAATTAGTACATGTTTGTAGTATATAAAGTTTACATTCATCTCAGGGAGGAGGTACATGTACATAATGCGGATAGTTTGTTTTAATCCCCTTCCCACCTTCCTCTCTCTTCCTTTATATCCCCTTCCTCATTTTCATTCTTCTTGATATTATTAATCTTAGCTCATGTTCATGGCATATAATGTTTACATTCATATCATGGCATATCATGATACATATACATGGCATATCATGAATTTTGATTTTTGGTGAGGGTGCCAATGATGGTCTTTGTATTAAATATTGTTGGGGAAACTAGGTATCTACATACAAAAGCATAACATCACTCAAGTTACGCCATGACCTTCGGGTTCTCCAGAGAAATAGAACAAACAGAATGAATGTATGTTATATCTGTACAATCGAATATTATTCATCCTTGAAAAGGAAGAGAATTTTGACACAGGCTGCAACACAGATGAACCTTGCAGACATCATGCTAAGCAAAGTAAACCAGTCACAAAAGGGCAAATATTATTTGAGGTATTAGAGTAGTTAAATTCAGAGTCAGAAAGTAGAATAGTGGTTACCAGTAAAATGGTGATTGCCAAGGGCAGAGGGGAATGAGAAATTATTGTTTAATTGGTACAGAGTTGCGGTTTTGAAAGATGAGAAAATTCTGGAGAAAGATTGTGATAAGGTTGCCCAACAATGCAAATGTACTTAATGCCATTGAACTATACAATTAAAATGGTTAAAATGGCGACCATCTATGTTAAATCTATTTTATCAAACTTTAAAACTTTAAAAAAAATTTGGCACGGATCTCAATAGACATTTTTCTGAAGGGGATATCTTTGCATGTGCTTATTGGGCATTTAGATATATAATATCTCTATCAGTGTTCTTTAAAGGAGCAGATTCAATACAAAATATATGTATGATTATACAAGGTATTTATGAAATAGGCTTACAGGATCAGAATCAGAAGAGGCCCAATGGCGATCTGTCAGGTCAGAGATGAAGAATCCAAAATGGCCATCTGTACGCTGGGGAGCCAGAGGATCCAGTAGCAGTCTAAAGGCTGAAGGCCTGGAAGATCACTGAAGTGTTACAGTGCGAGTCTGTGTTGGAAGCCTGAAGAGTCTGCACTGGACCAGAAGAACTAGAAACCAATGTCTGAAGGCATGGGGAAGGCTTCCTTCTTTTCCTTCTTATTCCATCTAGGCTATAATCCCACTGGTTGGTGCCTCCCATATCTGGGGTGGGTCTTCTATCCTCAGTTTGCAGCCAACATGTTGATCATTCACAAACACACCCAGAGCTTTACTAATCTGCTAAGAGGTTCTTACTCAAGTACAATTGATGATCACAATATCATTTGTCAATAGGGAAATCTAAATAAAATCCACAATGAGCATCTACTTCACACCTTCTAGAATGGCTATAATAAAAAAATTGGACTATAATAAGTATTCATGAGGAAGTAAAGACATTGGATAATAAATACTTTGCTGGGAAAAATGTAAAAGGGTGTCACCATTTTGGAAAATATTAACAATTCTTCCAAAAGTTAAATAGAAATTTACCACATGAATCATCAGCTCCACTTCTAGGTAGAGATCTGTATTAGCTGACTTTCCCATTGCTGGGACACAACACCTGACACCCACGACCTAGAGTTGAGGTTTAATTTGGCTCATGGTTTGGCGGGATTCAGTCCATGGTACTTCAAGCCAGAGGTGGCATGGTGAAAGAGCAGGGTGGAGGAAAGCTGCTTGCTTCAGGGAAGCTGGGAAGTAGAAAGAAAAGGGAAGAGCTTGGGAAGGGAGATATACTCTACAAAGGCATGCCCCAGTGACACACCTCTTCCAACCCTGCCCGACCTCCTAACAACATGTTTAGCTATGAACTCATCAGTGACTTCATCCACGGATGAGCATAGAACCCTCATGATCCAACCACCTTACAAAAGTCTCATCTCTGAATACATTTGGGGGATATTCTAAATCTAAACCACCACAGGACCCAAGAGAAATGAAAACATTATGTCCACACAAACACATGTTCACAAATGTTCATAGCAGTCTTATTTACAGTAGCCAAAAAGTAGATATAACCCAAATGTCCGTCACAAAATGGATGGACAGATTTAAAATGTGGTAGATCGATAAAATAGAGCAACATTTAGATCCTTAACTGTGATATGTCAACTTGACTGGATTAGTACATCACAATTCTGGGTGTGTCTGTGGGTTGTTTCTAGAGATGATTGGCATGCAGGCCAGCAAACTGAGGGAGTAAGACCAAATCTGATTTGGGGAGGCATTATCCAATAGGCTTGTAGCCTGGATGAAATAAAAGGGAAAGGAGGAGGAAGTTGGCGTGCATTTGAAGATGGCCATTCATTTTCCTGCCTTTTTTTATTAGTATATGTTTGCAATAGATAATAAATATTCAGTGTGGGGAATTGGTACATATACATATTGCATTTTGATACTTTTACTTCCCTTTCCCCTCCCTTCTATCCCATCTCCCTCCCTCCATCCCCAGAATCCTTTCCCATTTCCACAGTTTCCTAACACCTATATTTTACTTTGCTAAGAGCTCCATTCTGTTTGAGCATGCATGTCTTTTGCTGCCATTAACTCTGAGCTTTAGACTCCAGTTTCTTCAGTCTTCAGTCTTCCAACACAGACTCATATCAGCGACTCTCCAGGGAACTTCCAGGTCTTCAATCTTGGACAGGTACTGTATTCTTGATCCTTCTTGTTCTGTGGTTTCCAGTTTCTTGAACTAAGCAGCTACTGGATCCTCTAGCTCTCCAGTGCACAGATAACCATTGTGGACTCTCCCACCTCTTACTTTGTAAGCCTACATTTTAAATCCATGTATGTGTATGAATGTAATATATAAATATGTAATACTACATATATCTATAGGTATGTATGTATGTAATACATGATCAATTTTGTTCCTCTAAAGAACTCTTACCAATACATTTACGCACTAAGAAAACGAAGTATTGGAGCTTCGTGTGGTATTGCATGTCTGGAATCTAAGTACTCTGGGAGGCTGAGGGCAGAAGAGTCATAAGTTCAAGCACAACTCGGACAATTTAGCAAGACTTGTAGCAAAATAAAAACTAGAGGGCTGGGTATGTAACCCAATGCAAAGGCCCTGGGTACCATCCCTAGTACCACTAAAATAAAATAAAATATGAATAACAAAAATAGAAAATAAAAAGGGGCTGGGGATTCAGCTCAGTGAAAAGGCCCTAGGACCAATCCCTAATACCACACACACACACACACACACACATACACACACAAAGTATTGATACATGCTATGAAAATATCACACCAAGCAAAATAAGGAAAATAAATACAACATGCCACATATTATATGATTCCATTATTATGAAATGTTTGGAATAGACCAAAACATAAAGAAAGAAAATATGTCAGTGGTTGTTAGAAATAGGAGGAGGGTTTTGAGGTAATGGCTAAAGTATATGGGGTTTCTTTCTGGGTGATGAAAATGTCCTAAAAGTAATTGTGCATATTAATGCACAATTCTTTTATATGCTAAAACCCAACGTATTATATTCTTTATAGGAATTGATTGTATTTTAAGATTTTTAAAAAATATGTTTACAAAAAATGAAAAGTTGGGAAAACTCAGTATCAAAGTAAGGTATATTGAAATGAATCAAGTAAGGGTTTTGTCATCTGAAATAAAAAATTAAATGAATGGGCTAATAGTAATTTGGAGACAACAGAAGAAAATCTAGCTAATATAAACATGAGTTCATATAAATTATCTAATCTGAAAACAGAAGAGTTTGAAAGAAATTGAACAGAGCCTTAAGAACCTATAGAAGAATGCCAATAGCTCTCACTGTTGCAGTTTAAATATGAAGCGGCCCCCAAAAACTTAAGTATTGAGGGTTTGATGCCCAAGGTAGCAATGCTCAGATGTGAGTCCTAGAAAAGCAATTGGATAAGGAGAGTGTTAAGCTTGGTTCGTACCTGAATAAGCTATTAAGAGGTGGGGCCCAGTTAGAAGAAGCAGATCCCTGGGGACAGGTCTTTGAACAGTATATCCAGTCCTCAGCTGCTGCTTCTCTCTCTGGCTCTTCCTTGCTCTTTCTGCCTCTAAGCTGCCATGAGGTGAGCAGCATTCCTCCGCCATGCTCTGCCACTGTGTTCCTGCCTTGGAGCCAGCCAACTATGGCCTGCATTCTCTTAAAGTATAAACCAAATTAAATCTCTCCTCCTTTAAATTGTGGGTGCTGGCTATTGCATCAAGCAATGGGAAAGCTGACTAATATAAATGGTAAACCTAAATCCCAAATGTGATACCACTGCAGATCTGCCAGAAAGCTTGAAACGAGAAAGACAATGTGAATTAGCAAGTAAATAAAGCAACTCAAACTATTAATGTGTGTAAATTGGGATATACACTTAGGAAAGCTGTTTATTAGTATCTAGTAATCTGTACATGCTTTACGACTCAGCAGTTCCACTCATAAGTACAAGGCAGCCAGAAATGGCCTTATGTATTTATAAAAATGTTATCCTTCAATGTGCCATAGCACTCTTTCTCAGAGCCAAAACTTGGAAATAATCCATATATCGATCTAAAGTGTAATGTATAAATTATTGGATAGCAATACAAAGGAATAGTATCATGGTTTTATGCTATGTCATCTTAGATTTTCCGTAATTATATTTCCCAGAATTATTTTCAGGTTAGGATTGGTCACAAAAGAAATTGTGCAAGAATTGAAGGGCAGAAATGAAAGAGCAATTTTTGATACTCTGGAGATCAGAACCGGGTGCCAAGTATTGTGACAGCTTAGGCAGATGTCACTAATCTGCTGACTCATCTGGTTGTGAAGGGAAAGTACACAGGTTCACAAGCCCCCCACAGCTGCAACAAGATGTCTTCTTTCAACCTCTCTGAGTTTCTGGTTTGGTATGCTGTGGCTCCATGGTGAAGAGTACCAAGTTCTCTAGCAAGATACCCACATCAACAAGGTTAGAAGATGTGAAAGGGAGGCAAAAGTTCTAGTATTACCTGGAAATACTCAGTTTGTCCTCAAGGATTCCAGGGTGTCCTCATAGCCCCCACTGCTTTTCTTTTTCAAATTAACTTAACCATCATATAATTAAAATCCTAGAAAATTCACTCACTCTGAGTGTACAATTAAATGCTTTTTACTAAATGAACTGAGTCAAGCAGCCATTGCTAGGATCCAGTTTTAGAACATTGTTATCACCCCAAATAAGATCCCTTCTGATCATTTAGAGTTAATCATTCATTCCTGTCCTCAGTCTGAGACAAAAACTAATCTACTTCATGACTAAAATTTTAAACACTTTATTGAGAAATAATTTATATACCACACAACTTATTTAAGCATTCATTTCCAGGTTTTCACAATTGTGGTAAGAATACACAACATGATATTAACCCTTTTAACAAAAGTTTAGGTATACTGCATAGTTATTATTAACTATAACAACCATATTTTACAAAAGATCTCTAGAACTTGTTCATCTTGTATAACTGAAAATTTTTTACCCTTTAACCAACATCTCCCAATTTTCCTCTCATCCAGTCCCTGATAATCCTTATTCTACCCTCTGCTTCTATGAAAATTGACTATTTTAGGTTTCACATAAATGAGATCATGCAGTATTTGTCTGTGTCTGGATTATTTCATTTAGTATAATATCCTCCAGTATCACCCATGTTGTCATATATTGCTGTATTTAAAGGTTGAACAATATCTGTATTTGTCTATTCCCACTATTGCTTTATTCATTCATCTGCAGATGGACATTCAATTTGCTTCTGTATCTTGGCTACCATTAAAAATGCTGCAATGAATATGGGAAAGCAAATATCTCTTGGAAATCCTGATTTCAACTATTTTGTATAAATATACAGATGTGGGATGGCTGGAACATAGAGTACTTCTGTTTTTCACTTTTGAGGGACTTCTATACTGTTTTCCTTAGTGGCTGGACCATTTTGCATTCCCAGGAAAGGTTACAAAGGTTCCAGCATGTCCACATCCTTGTCAACGTTTGTTATTTTTTTTTTTTAAATAATGAGCATACTAACAGGCAGGGGGTGACATCTCATTGTACTTTTGCTTTGCATTTCCCTGATGATTAGTGACACTGAGCATATTTTCATATAGTTTTGACTATTGTCTTCTTTGGAGAAATGTCTATTCAAGTAATCTGTTTATTTTTAATCATATTAAATATGATTTGCAAACATTTCCCTTACTTCAAAAGTTGCCTTTTTATGCTTAATCTTTAATTTGCTATGAAGAAGTTTTTCAGTCTAGTGTAGCCCCATTTCTCCCTTTTTACCTTGTACTTTTGGTGTTTCCACCAAGAAATCATTACCAAGACCAATGTAATGAAGCTCTCTCTGCTTTTGTCAAGAAGCTTAATGGTTTTATGACCTACGTTTAAGCCTTTAACCTATTTTGAGTCAATTTTTGTGTATACCGTAAGATAGGAGCCAATTTTACTCTTTTGCACGTGGCTATCTGGCTTTCCCAACACAATTTCCTGAAGAGATTATCATTCATGTGCTGTGCATTTTTAGCACTTTGACAAAGATCAGTTGACCACACATACAAGAAGCAATTTTTATCTCTCTAGTCCATCCTGTTTATCTGTATATCAGTCTTATGCCTGTACTGTACTGTTTCAATTATTGTAGCTTTGTAATATATTTTGAGGTTAGAAATTGCAGTGATTTATTCTTTCTCAAGATTGTTTTAGGTATTCTGAGTTTGGTGTATTTTGCACTTCCTTTTCTTTCTGTGCTAGAGATTGAACCCACAGCCTTTGCATGCTAGGGAAGTGTTCTACCTCTAAGCTACATCCCCAGACCGCTACGTAAATTTTAGGATTGTCTCTTCTATTTCTGTGAAAAATATCACTGGAGAGTGGACCAAGATTGCATTGGAATAGTAGGTCACTTTCGTTAGTATGATCAGTTTAACAATATTAAGTCTTCTAGTCCATGAACAGAGGACATTTTTTCATTTATCTTAATTTTCTTTCATGAATGTTTTGTAGTTCTTAGTGTACAAATATTTTACCATCTTGATAACATTTATTGTAAATATTTTATCTGTGTTGATACTATTGTGACATATCTTGATAACTCTGTTAATGTAAAGAACTGCAAATGATTTATGTATGTTGGTTTTATATTCTACAACTTTATTGAATTTATTATGTTTAAGTTTTTGGTGGAGTCTTATAGATTTTGTGCAGGTATGATCATGTCATCCATAAACAGGATAATTTTACTTCTTCCTTTCCAATCTGGATGTCTTTTGGCTTCTTGCCTGATTAAGACTTCCAGGTTCATGGTTGTATTAGTTACTTTTCTAGAGTCGATGGTTTGCAAGAGAGCAGATTTAATACAGGACAAGTCCAAGTTACAACATTCACACACACACACAAGCCAAATGCATGAAGAGTGCAGAACATCTACCTAGGCACTGGAGACCCAAGAGATCCAATCACGGGCTGGGAGCCCACAGCAATGTCTCATGTACATCTGTGTCTGCATTAAAAGGCTGAAGAAATCTATACTGGAGCCAGGAAATGATGCTCACAGCAGAGATAAAGACCAGAGCTCACCTGAAGCGAACAGCAGCCATCTCGGACAACAGCAAGGACCCGAGCTCCTTGTGCAAAGAGAACAGCTGAGTTCCCTTGTGGAGAACCAGTCTCAACATAGCTTCTCCTGAGAAACGGCTGGCCCCTATCTTCTGCCCCTGTTTTATGTTGTGTTG